>CM043113.1:46992327-47231539 GCA_023701765.1 Hylyphantes graminicola
TGTGTGTGCAGCAAACCAATTCATCTATATTACTTGTTTTAAAATGTAATAAATGACAAAAAAATTATTGATTAAAAATTGTATATATTTAATAAAAAATAAATTACAATATACATTTGTATAAAAGTATTTAACGATGCAAATTTAAGCTGCACCACCATGCAACGTTATTTAATACAACTAAAACAATGTAGAAATAATCTTACAAAGTTGCTTGTGACCTCTAAAAGATAGAAGGATTTTTTTTATCAAAATCTCCAAACAATAAGCTTCATGTTATGTAATAAATAAACTAACAACTACAGGTTTGGGGGCATTTTTTTTTTTTTTTGTCATTCTTGCAAGAGTTTAGACTATTTTCATAATTCCAATTTCATGGTATACAAGTTTTACAATATAAAATAACCTACAGAGGCGCCGACTCCATAGGGCCAGAGGGGGCCCGAGCCCCCTCAAAAATTCGTTTAGGGGGGCAGAGCCCCCCCAATAATTTAAGAAAATTATTAGTTATATTATGCATTGTAAAATCACAAAATTGAATAGTTTCGTTCAATGTGTCAGAATATCAATATTACGTAATCTTATTTTTTATTCGTTTATTTTACTCTGTACTTTTTCTCTTTTTGTTTGGCACCTGCCGGTCACGTGACCAGTATGTGTTTTTATTATTAAAAGTGTAGGTGTAACATTAGCTAGAAGTACTACAAAGTATAGTTTGATCCTTCATGTAATTTTTTTACTACTCAATATATAAGTATAATTTTTTTATGTGTAATTCAAAAAGATTTATTATCATAAAACAAATTTTAAAATTTATGAAACTTTAGCCAAAACTAAAATAAATGATACTAAACATAGAGCTATTTGAACACATTGGGATTAGGCTTGCGCGGCAAATTTTGAGGTCAAAATTGAAAAAATGACCAAGAAAATGACTTTATATTGTACAAATATGTCCAAACAAAGACTTATACCTAAATTCTCAGCTCAATTTTAATTAGAAATTATTTTAAGAACTTTTTTCTAAAATTTTGATTTTAAATTTTTTTGATTTTAAAAATATTATACTTACATATTGAGTAGTCAAAAAATTACATGATGAATCAAACTATGTTTTGTAGTACCTTCTTTGCACATTTATTTTCCCTTAAGTTTGCAATGGATAAATTTGTTACATTTTGGTAACAAATTTATCCATTGCAGGCTCGCTTGGAAGTATACTATATTACTTTATTAGTTATTTTCAAATAATTATTAATTTATATTTTTAGGATTTAGGATCCAATTAAAACCTGCTATTTACATACTTTTTGACTGAAAGTATTGGGCACACTGTATTAGCATTAACTTTGATATATTGTTTTTGTTTAATGATTGAACCCTGAGCCTTATTCAAGGTAAGCTTTAATTAGCTATTTCACTTATTAATTGATGAAAAATGCAGTGGAACCCCGGAAACTTGGGACTTGAAGGGCGTCGAGTTTCCTAAATGTCGAGTTTACATCAGGAGTGAAGGGTTATACGACCAGTTATAGTCCATAGGCATAATTATTACTGTAAATTAAATTAGCTTCTTACGAAAATAACATCCGTGTTTTTGTTTTGTTTCCTTTTTCAAAGCCAAAGAATTTGTCAGGCTTTTCGAGTTTCCCGGAGTGTCGAGTTATCGAGAGTCGAGCTTTCGGGGTTCTAATGAATGTTCAGCACATGACTCTAAAATGTTAAAAACTCACTATGTTTCATCGAAAATTTAAAAATTTTCCCGGGACAAAACCTCCCTCATGGGCCCCCCCAATATTTTCTATAAGTCGGCGCCCCTGATAACCTAATCAAATTAATCTTACCCCAGCATCAATGCAAACATCCAGGGTAGTCCCAACAAAAAGTGGGCAAATACTCCCATAGAGATAGCTTCTACTATAAGTGGAACTACAGTCAGTCTGAGCACAGCAAACTTGGACTTTTTCAACTGTTGACCATCAATTCCTAATCCAGCTCTCATCAAAATAATGGCGAGAGCAACTTCCCTTGAAAATGAAGAAATAAAAAATTCAATAATCTATAAATATGGATCGGTTTAAGATAGAGGAAATTTAAAATCCAAAGAATCAATTTTGAAGTTTTTATTTTTTAAAAAAATATTTTGAAGATTTTTAAATTAAAAATGTAACATTTATCTTCAATGGACACTAAAAGCATGTATATCTAAATAGATTTTAATTGATAGCTGTTATAATATACCTTAATTGTAACTTTATTGTTTGATATTTCAAAACAACAATCATTGAATTGCAAAAAAAAAACAAAAAAACATTCATTTAAATCCATCAAGTGGCTGACCAATCAAAGTGGCTGACATTTTTATGATATATTCAGGAAATTTTTTTTTTAATTATTGCAGCCGTTTGGAGTACTTTTGAAATAAAGTTTTACCAAGATTTGTGGTGAACTATAACACTTTTTTTCTAAAAAATTATGATTTGCAGAATACTTTAGGTTTTTCAAATTGCTAAGTTATCAAGTACCACAGAAAATATATCTTGAAAAGGTGGAATTTAATAAAGAGTAGGTGGTCTAAACTTTCTTTTCGTTTTCTAAGCATTTCTTTTAAAATTTTAACTGTTATTTGACATAATGAATATTTTATGCATTATGATCGACGAAATCAGGTCAATGAGAATAATGGGTATCAAACTTATCAGAATTACAATTTTAAATTTCTTATGTTTTTATAAACAGGAATTTTTTTAAACATATTTTAAAACAAGTAATGACATAACAAGGGTTGATAGAGGAATTTTTCTGAGTAGCTGAGTGCAGAGCCGGATTTTTAAATAGGCTGTAGCCTAGAGTGTCAAATTTTTGGGGCGGAAAATTTTATGACAAATTAAAGCGGCATTTGGCATAAACATTATTATTAAGATACCAATATTTTTAAGAATGAAAGCTAATTATTTACATAAATCCGTAAACATATATATATATATATATATATATATATATATATATATATATATATATATATATATATATATATATATATATATATATATTACTAATATTTCGTAGCAAACATGTAGCAAAAGAAATAGTGGAACAGTTTAAAAAATGTGCCTATTATTTCGCTTTCGATTTAAAGTGTAAAGGTACATTGATAATTCTGATGCTAATGTATTATGTAGACAGAAATAAATAGTAAAGATAACTATATCTAGGATATCTTACAACAGAAGTGGGGGAAGAAAAAACACCACTCAGACGCCAACCAAAACAAAGCACAAATAAATTCGTTACTTCAAATATAACCGTCGATTCCATTTTTCTTGCTATCAATATGAAAGGAGGAAGTGATAATTTTAAACATCATATACCACCCTATTTTGCAGCTAACCAGCTATCTTTCTCAGAGGGCAGAAAATTTTGTGACAGGGGAAGGGGCAGCAAATCGATCATAGCCAATAGGCGGCAAATCTTTAATCCGAACCTGGCTGAGTGGTGATTAAATGGTGAACATTTTTTAAAGGAAACTACAGTGGGAAAACGATGAACATAAAAATATGAAAAAAATACCTTAGTGCATAGCAACTAAAATATATTTTAAAAAATAATATAAATACTTACCTTAACATAATAATAGCTTTCCTTTCAATGTCGTCATAAAAAGAAATAGCTTCTATATTTCTGAAGAGAAAGCCAACAATCATCATACCTTAAAAAAAAAAAAACATTGTCAGTTTTATTTCACATAAATATATAAGGATAAAAAAAATTCTGATCCATTTTATTTCCCTTTCAAATTAGACTTAAAGCCAAAGACTAATTAAAAACTTAGCATCAAATTTTCTAAATACGAATAATCTTTTAGAATTTCAGCAACACATCAACAATTTTAAAAGAAAATATAAAATCTACTATAGTTTAAAACATTGTTCATATAAATCATTAAAAAAAATTTAGATGGCACACTCAGGACAAGCTAAGCTGGATTTAAGAGTACGCTGACTTTCAGTCTTCCTAAGCTTTTCATATTTGCTAAATATGTTTACTTTATGTAACAAACCGATACTTTGTTTGGCTTTTTATCTTTCTTTAAATATAAAGTTCATTGAGTTATGATAAAACTTCAATTTTAATCATTTACTTATTATTAAACTAAATGTTAACTTTTGGAAAACTACTAAATTGTTGCTGCTCCAAAATTAATCGTTCTAGTTTGCATCCAATTTAGCCGATTCAGAAATAAGGCACTGTAGACAATAAGTCCCTTCACTGGGTTTCAAACAATAAAAGCAATTAATTTCATCTCCTGGAAAACATTACGGAGGGTTTTAGTCATACATACCCAGCAATGGTGGAAGTTTGAGATATGATATTAATTTTCCACCAATGGCAGCAAGTAAACCCAAAAGCAATACTGCAAACACTTGAGAACCTGGCATTGCTTCTTTCATTAGCATCCCCAAGACAGTGAGAAAGAAGAAAATTAGAATCAGGAGCTTCGTTATGTAGATATTCATTTTCTTTCTTGTTGGTAAAATGAATTCAAGTACTTTATGATACCACTTTTTTTCACCACTTTCAACATCTAAAACGAAATAAGTATGCAGTTGAAATGCAATTTCTATGATATCAAGTTGAACGACAAGGTATGTTTACAACACACAAAAACAAGGTTGAAGAGTGGCAAGGTTAAGCATTAAGCCTTTCAAATTTAGAGTTATATTAATAAAAATTAACAAAGGAGGTATCAGAATGGAACACATTGTTATTACAAATTTTACATACTTGCACCAGTTATTTCAAATTATAAAAATTAATCAAAATATTTTGCAGATTAGAGTTTTTTTAACATAAAACTTAATTGGAGTATTAAAAAAAATCATTTCGCATTCATAAATAGAGTTGCCGAAGATATTGCAACAATCTGTGTCAACCATACAGTACCTCAAGGTGAATAGAAAAATTGCTTCGACTTAAATACTACAGCATTTATTTATAATGTAACAGTTAGTAAATCATCACTATCTAGTTTTGAGTATTATTCTAGCATTATATTTTATTTGAGGTTGTGTGCATGTGCAGTGGACTACTACAACCATACGAGTGAAAAGTATTTTCAAAAGTCACTACATAATACAAGCAGGAAAAATAAGTAGAGAATGTGTAAGATGTACATTTAAAATAATAATGAAATAAAAAAGTGCATAAATTAAGAAGCATTTAATAAAAAAAATTACATTGCATATTGTTTACCTTAATAAATTGATATGAAATGTAAATTGATAATATAGTTAGTTACCAGTCATATCCCAATGACTCCAGTTATCCACTACGACATTACTTTGAATTGTAGCCACTTCCATGGTTTTGTCTAAGATTTAAACAGATTTGATATGTTTACCTAAAAATATCAAAATCAAAGTATGATGTAAATAAGCAAAACATCATGCAAAGGAACTATTTAAATGTGGGAAATTTAAGCATTCTAACAGTTTATAGATAAGCATTAATAAATAAAATTTACGAAATTCGAATAAAATCAATTTCCAAACTGTATCAAAGTATAGTTGTAAGTTAAGATGTAGTTTAAAAAATGAATTTATGTTTATAAGATAGATCACCTTTTATGTTTCAACGAGATTCTTCGCAATTAATTAGGGACACTTAAACCACTTGTAAGTAGAACTGATTGAAAGGTCAAATAACCTAAAAGATAAGTATTCTATTTGTAATAAATTAATTTAAGAAGAAAATTGCACGTTATATCAGTTACTTCATTCAGAGTACAATAGATAACGTTTTACCTCGTTCTCTTCCGGGAAATTCATAACATCATGGTTTGTATCGAAAACATTTTTGTATTCTCTTTTAACATTTTTTCTCCTAATCGTTGCCTTAGAAACAAGGACGGATGTTAAGAAATTCATCTTCCTCATCATTTATTCATAAAAGTGGATTTGAATTTCATTTCGATAACAGAACCATTCACTACGATATCATCGATAAATTCAAAAAATATAAAATACAATATGGAGTGACGTCAATAGTTTGGTTTAGTTATTAGCCCCATTTCACACAGTGCTCTGTAAACTCACTAGGCAGTGGTAAACTTTGAACTTTCAGAGGATATTGGCAAACCTACAGGCGATCCAGGGGGCGATCCCCTCCTGGTCATACGTGTCGCGAGCAGTTGGCGAGTTTTTCCACAACGACTTGATCATATGAGGCCGACACTCTAGTGGTATAAAAAAGAACTTGGGAGAGAAAAAAAATAGCTGCATTTCGGCGAATAGTTGCTATTTTTGCCATCTGTTAGAAACCCGACAGGTGTTATTCGGGGAAGTCCCCTTTCAAACGGGGAAAATACCGTTTGAACGGGGAATCCCCTATTTAAGGGGAATTACCGTTTTGTGCACATGTGCAGTAGCATGATTCATTAATATTTCTCTTGTATCTTCTTTGTCTCTTTTTAGAATCAATTTAGTCTTCTTAGAAGTAGGCTGCTTGCATGCAGCGCTCTAGATCATGTAATCGTAAATGTGTGTGCTTCATCTAAATAAACCAGTTACTACAAAGAAGCTTTAGTTTTTTCAACATTACCAAGGCAACGGGTAGTTGCCGCGAACCTAATTAGCAGATTTTACATAGTGGCGTCCGTGAGTATAGATCGGTGTGTTGAATGTCAAAATGGATGAACTAGGCAAGTTAAAAGCACAACGTAAAAGTCTCAGAACTGCATTTACGATCACTAACAAGAAAGTAGAAACTGAATTTGCCAAAAAAGAGGCAATAGACATAAAAAACTTATCGTTACTTCAAGTACAACTAACGGATAAGTTTCAAAGACTGGATGTGTGTCAAACTGCGATTTATGAGTGCCTCCTCCAACAAGCGGACGGAGAAAACACTTACGATGCAGACTTTGCCGAGTCCGAAGGTTATAGAGACCGTTATTTAGAAAGTAACACCATGATAAATCAAGTTCTAGAAGAAACTAAGTTTGAAGTGGATGTAGAGAGGCAAAGACAGTTTAAACTGCCCAGAATGGAGCTTAAGAAGTTCAACGGCGATCCAAAAGAGTTTTTGTCCTTTTGGAGCCAATTTCAAAAAGTTCATGAAGACCGGACTATTTCCGATGAGGATAAAATGCAATACCTTGTCGCAGCTATGGAGCCCAAATCCAAGGCAGAAAGGCTGATAAGAAGTTTCCCTGCTACCGCGGCCAACTATCCAAGTGCAGTGTCCCAGCTGCGGGAGAGGTTCGGCCGGGAAGATTTGCTGGTGCAGATCTACGTCCGGGACCTACTTTCTATGGTTATGAAGAACGCCGTCTCGGGTCGAGTAAAGACGGACCTTGCAGGCCTCTACGACGAGCTGGAGGGAAAGCTGCGAGCCTTGGAGACCTTGAAGAGGACCCAGGAAAAGTTCTCCGATTTCCTGGCACCGCTCGTGGAAAGCTGTCTACCGGAAGAAGTCCTTATGGCCTGGGAACGGAGTAGAAACTACCAGGAAGACAACACCGAAGGGAGCAACAGGTCATTAAAGAACTTAATGATTTTTTTGCGCCAAGAAGTTCAAGGAGAAGAAATGGTGGAACTCTCTCGGACGGGGTTTGCAGCACATCAACCTCGCAAACGAGAACAACAAGTTGTTCCAAATGATAACTGTCAATCCACAGCCTCAGCCCTGGTAAGCATGCCGAACCCAGGTAAGAAAGTTCCTTGTGTATGGTGTGAAAAAACCAATCACCAAAGTTTTAAGTGTTATGCTGCTAAGAAAATGAGTGTAGAAGAAAAATTAAAAATTTTAACTAGTAAAAATGCATGTTTTACATGTTTAAATATTAAAGCAAATCATAGAAGTAAAAATTGCCCTTTTAAATCTCAATTGAAATGTTTCGCTTGTTCGCAACCTCACTATGAAATTATGTGTAATAAAAAACCTCTAGAAAATAAGACTGTAAATAGTGCACCCAATTCCGAAGTCTCACTTTATTCTAGTAGTATAAAGAATAGTTGTGAAAAAAGAGTTTATTTGCAGACTATTTGCGTAACGATCAAAGTTCAAGGACGAACACAAAAAGTAAGAGCTCTCCTTGATTCTGGCTGCAGCCGATCGTACGCAAAAAGCGCATTAATCAGGGATTTGGGTGGAAAACCACTTAGAACTGAGAAGTTAATTCATAGTCTGTTTGGGGGGAGAGAAACAGAAGCGAAGATTCACCCAGTTTACTCGGTTGAGATAGGCAATTTATTAGGTAATAAATTCTATTCGGTGGAGGTCATAACACAAGATACTTTGTGCGGCTTCATTCCTCGAATAAATGACCCAGATCTGTTGAAAGATTTGGAAAGTAGAAATATAGAAGTAAGCGATTCCTTTTCTGAAGAAGAGGAGATTAAGATTATATTAGGAGCCGATGTTATTGCTAGAGTATTGTCGGGTCGCGTAATAGATTTAAATAATGGTATAACTGCGGTTGAGACAGAAATTGGGTGGACTATTTTAGGTCAAAAAAATGATACTTTGCATTGTAACAATAATATTGTGACTTCCTTTTCTTTACATGCTAAAAGTGTGTCTGTAAATGATCTATGGGAACTTGAAAAGATAGGAATAGAAAATCCTGTGGAACGGGATCGAAAAAGTTTTGTAACTAATGATTATTTAAAGGATTTTCAGCAGAATTTAACTATTTTACCTGATGGAAGATATAATATAAAATTACCCCTTAGAAATGATTTGACCGAGTTACCTGATAATAAAAATTTAACATCAAAACGTCATGAAAATATGGTTATGAAAGCTAAAAGTAATAACTACCTTGAGGATTATCAGGCAGTATTTCAAAATTGGGAGAAATTGAATATCATTGAACGGGTTCCTGAGAATGAGTTAGATAATGGTTGTCATTACTTACCACATAGGCCGGTAATTAAATTAAGCAGCGAGACTACAAAAATTCGGCCAGTTTTTGATGCCTCTTCAAGAGAAAGAGGCAAATGTTCTTTAAATGATTGTTTGTATACAGGTGTCAACTTAATAGAATTAATACCTGACATAATTGATAGATTTAGGTTGTATCCCATAGGTTTAAGTGCTGATATTGAACGCGCCTTTCTAGAATTGTCAATAACAAATGAACATAGAGATTATCTTAGATTTTTTTATCCTTCTGATAAAAAGGAGGTGTACAGACATTGTCGGTTGGTATTTGGTTTAAATGCAAGTCCTTTTGTTTTAAGTGCATCTATTCATCATGTTTTAGAAAATAGTGATCTTGATTTTAAGGATATTGCAGAAAAACTAAAGAGTTCCTTTTATGTTGATAATTGTGTGACTGGTGTTTATAATGTAAATGAACAAGAAAATTTTATTGGAAAGTCTAAGTTGATAATGTCAAAGGCATGTTTCAACTTACGAGGGTGGCAGAGTAATGTAGCCTGTAAATTAGTTTCTCAGCATACTGGAGATGCCTCGGTTTTAGGAATGTTATGGAATTTAGAAAATGATACCTTAAGATGTAATATTAATTTAGAAGCCGTTACAAATGAGACACAAATTACAAAAAGGGTAGTTTTGTCCAAAATTCAAAAGGTCTTTGATGTTAATGGTATTTTATCACCGGCTACATTGCTTCCAAAATTATTGCTACAAGATACTTGGAAGTTGAAACTGTCGTGGGATTCAGAATTGCCTGACAATGTTGTACAAAAATTTCTTAAATGGTTGAATGAGATTCATTTGTTAAGAGTTGTAACTTTGCCACGTTATATCATGTTAAATGAAACATCTGAGTTGCACGTTTTTGTAGATGCTAGTAAAGTCTCGTATGCTACGTGTGTTTTTGTAAGAACAGTGGCAGGCGAAGAAGTGAAGGTAACACTCATAAGGGCCAAGTCTAGATTAGCCCCTTTGAAAAACTTGAGTTGTCCCAGATTAGAGTTACTTGCATGTTGTATTGGAGCAAGACTTACGAATTCAATACTTCATGCTATGAATTTGCCAGAAATTAAGGTAACTTATTGGTCTGATTCATCGGTAGCATTATGGTGGATCAAAAAGTGCGGAAATTGGTCTGTTTTCGTAACAAATAGGGTAAAAGAAATAAAAGAGATTACCAATGTAGAAGATTGGAGGTTTATTCCAGGACATTTGAATCCAGCCGATTTATTATCTCGGGGATGTACTCCCAAGCAAATGTTAGAGACAAAATGGTGGGAGGGACCACAGTGGTTGAAAGAGGGTCAGGAAAGTTGGCCAATTAGTGAAATTACTTATGACGAAGAAGTTAGTTTAGAAACCAAAAAATCAACTTTAGTTTGCGTGAATATTTTAGAGGAAGCTGACCCATGGTATTCCAATAGACTGTCTAATTACCACTCGATACTTCGTTTAGTGGGCTGGATGCAACGGTTTATTGACAACGCTCAAACTTCTGTTGAAAAGAGAAAATCAGGCGATCTCTCACCTGAGGAAGTGGTAGAAGCGGAAAAAGTACTAATTCGTTCGATTCAAAATAAGATGTTCCCATCGCTAAAATCGATCAAAATTGTGAATGCTTTTAAGGATGGCGAGGGAATAATTAGGGTAAAATCCAAATTAACGGAAAGGGACGATGACCCGAGTTTTATTGCACCTATTTTGTTGCCTAGTAAAAGTATTTTAACTACGAGAATTATTGAGTACTACCACAAATTACATTGCCACGCAGGCGTTCAAATTCTTATGTCCATCCTTCGTGAAAGATTTTGGATCTTGAAAGCGCGAAAGACAATAAGGAGTGTAGTTAAAAAATGCATACGTTGCTGTCGATTCAGTGCGAAATCTCCCGTTTGTGATCCAGTTAGCTTACCGGAAGACCGGGTTAAGGATGCAAATATATTTGATATAGTAGGGATCGACTTGGCAGGCCCCCTTTTTGTTCGTGATGGCAAAAAGGTGTGGATAGTGCTTTTAACGTGTGCAATTTATCGTGCTTTGCATTTAGAGGTCACAAGCTCCCTGTCGACAGAAAGTTTTTTGCTTGCCTTACGGAGGTTCATTGCCCGTCGGGGGAGACCAAACACGATTTATTCCGATAACGGTACAAATTTTAGAGGGGCGGATAATAGTTTTAGGGAACTGGATTGGGATAAAATAACACGCGAGACAGAAATTCAACCTATCAAGTGGAAATTTAACCCTCCAACCGCCTCTTGGTGGGGAGGATTTTGGGAAAGGTTAGTAAGGGTTATAAAGGAGCTGTTAAGAAGAACTTTAGGTAGCGCCGTTCTAACGTACGAAGAACTAAATACTGTTCTATGCGACTGCGAAGCCATCATAAATTCTAGACCGTTAACTTATCTAGCGGAAGATTCGAGTGACTTAATACCAATTACCCCAAATTTGTTTTTGACAGGGAAAGCCGTTTTTAACCCTGTAGAATTAGATTTAAGTGAGTTCGCTAAGTTTCAAAGACGAATAAAATATCGTCAAAAACTATTACAGGATTTGAGGTCGCGCTTCCGAAAGGAATATTTAGGGTTACTAATTCAAAAACGCGAATCGGAAAAACCATTGAGAAAGTTAGAATTAGGTGAAGTGGTTTTAATTGGAGATGATTCGAAGAAACGTATGAAGTGGCCCTTGGCAGTAATTATAGAATTGATACCAGGCCGGGATGGTAGTGTCCGAACCGTGAAGCTGAAAACTCCTCATGGAACTGTTCTTAGACCTGTGCAGCGTATTTATCCTCTTGAGGTACGAGGGGACATTGGAACATCTAGTATTGAAAAGGCTATCCCCAAAAAACAAGCTGGCGTACAAAAAGAAAGTGTTATATGTACACGTTCAGGTAGACAGGTTAAGATGCCCGATAGACTTTGCCTGTTTAACTATGATGTAGTTTTGAGTGATGGCAATCCCTCAAAAGGGGGGGAGGATGTTAGAAACCCGACAGGTGTTATTCGGGGAAGTCCCCTTTCAAACGGGGAAAATACCGTTTGAACGGGGAATCCCCTATTTAAGGGGAATTACCGTTTTGTGCACATGTGCAGTAGCATGATTCATTAATATTTCTCTTGTATCTTCTTTGTCTCTTTTTAGAATCAATTTAGTCTTCTTAGAAGTAGGCTGCTTGCATGCAGCGCTCTAGATCATGTAATCGTAAATGTGTGTGCTTCATCTAAATAAACCAGTTACTACAAAGAAGCTTTAGTTTTTTCAACATTACCAAGGCAACGGGTAGTTGCCGCGAACCTAATTAGCAGATTTTACACCATCTTATCGCAGTTGTGTGGACGACGAATTCTATTTTTAAAGTTATTTTGTCGTAGATCTGCTTGCCCATTGTTTGTTCGATGGTTCGATATGCTTTTAGTTTTTTAGCCTACTTTTCTTTTTTTTTTAATTCGAAGAATTTAAAAAAAATGAAAAAGTAGGTATTGACATGCGGTCGATGTCCGTCCGTCCGTCCGTCTGTCCGTCCGTCCGTACCCCCCTTCCAAAATCAGTTCTAGCAATCCGATCTTAAAAATTCTTTTTTTATTAGAAGGGTATAACCTCAGACACCCAACTTTCATACTTTTTGTCCGTCTGTCTGTACGATCGGACGGACATAAATCTACTATTTGTCGACGAATTTCCCATTGAATTAGCATTGAAATTCAATTTCGAGTCATTTAAATCGCTGAATTTAACTACAAATGCTACGGACAAGTGATATACGCCAAAAAATTCAGCGTATCCAAATGAGAATATATCGAAAATTTCAGAAAAGAATTCGAATTCTAAGTACTTCAATTATTTAAAAAACTTCAACATTTAATGCTCATTTAAAAAGCATAGGAAGCCATTTTATTAGAAATAAATTACCATTGCCATGGCAACAATCGCTTGAGAAACTTTAATTCTTTTAGACAATGAATTAAAATAAATTTATTTTTGCGACATCGATCAGTTTGAAATGACGTCAAATATATATTTCACTTCGAGATTCCGTATGTTGGTACGAAATGTTTTCATTCTATTTAAAAGCAAGAACTGTTACATATTTATTCTTTGAAATATAAATTTTTGCAAACGATTTAAGTAATAATTATTTAATTTTCGAAATAAAATAAATGAAATTAGCCGAATTTATAGCAGGTAAATGTTTAATATAGAATTAATGCTGGGTTTGGCGCCTTTTTACCTGTGGAAGCGGGTTAAGTGACAGATTATGTTACAAACCTACTTGTTAATTTACATTTCCTATTTTAAGTAAATTTTGAAGTAGTTTTTTGGTTTTTGTTTTGCGAAAAATTTAATATTTATTTATAACTGCAAATAATCATGCGGACGATAAGTAATATTTATTTTATTGGCGATAAAAAGTTAATGAAAATAATTGATTGAGAAGTTGAAATTATAGCTGGATGCTGTGTTTAGTGAAATTTATTCTAATGTATATAAATTTAATGTAGAAACGGTTGTGGATTTCACTTACTGTAACGAACCTTGTTTTTTCAAGATAAGAATTTTAGTAAGTATTTAAGTAACAGGAAAGTAGGCTATTTTAGTTCTTTTAGAACTTCTTGTTTTCTTTATGATATGTAAGTTTTTTAACATCTTCTTATTAGAAATTATATATCGATTATTTTGATACATTATTTCTTTGCTTTTGTATGTTTATTCAAAATTACTTGAAAAATTGAATAATGTGGACTTTTTATTCAAAATTAAATAATAAAAATAAGTAGGTATTAGTAGAGCGTTGTTATAATTTAAGTTTTTTATTGACTTGGTGGATACTGGATATTTTCATCCGTCTCTCTAACTTTTCGTTCTAATTATCCGATTTAAAAAAAAATATATTGCTAGATCCTCCGTGAAACAACCCCGTATATATAGCGATAACAATAATACAATATTTATTTCACTTAATGATTCAAAATTTTCACAAACTGGTTTTGCTCATATCAGAGCCATTTATTATTAAGTCATACATACACATACATTATTATCTATAGTATTTTTGAAATAGCTTATGCATATAACAATAACTTTTCTTAATTTATAACTATTAGCACTTAATGTTGACAAAGAACCTTGACGAAAAGTTTACCTCAGTGCCAAAATAACCAAAACATCGTTAAAATATGAACAATAATAATCAAAAAGATTTGTTTAGCCCTTTCGACAACTTTAGTTTGGTCCACTTTATAAGGAGGGGAAATAACTTTCTTTTTGCTTGATAACATATGCACCATACGAATTCGAAATCGGCGCTATTTATTTAACACTAATCCAAAGTTTCCTCAATCCGTTTAATATCTTCGGAAGATAACATAAAAAAAAGCCCGATAACGATCATAATGGCACACACTATTCCCTTTAACAAAAAAGAAAAAAAATATATCATAATTTTTTTAATATGCCTGCCGGAGGTGCGATATTCTTGAGCATCGAATTCATGTTCATTTTCGAATTCATCTTGACAATCCTCAAAGTCATAGATATCTAAAATAATGATAATAATATATTAAATAAGCAAGCATTTATATTTTAGTATTTATCTATAATTCAAACAATGTAATGTGTAAAAGTGTAAAAGGCCGTATATGAATTTATTTAAAAAATCAGAAGCAAAGTCACTTAGTTGAATCATCTAATCAATCCTAGCCTTAATTGCATCTATTTAAGGATAATTCGTATTTATTAAAAAAATATATCTGCTTATTATTAATTATATATCAGTTTAGCGAAACCGATATTTGAGTTTCAAACAATTTATTTTTGATGAATTCTTTCATTTTCGCAAATTGTGAAATATACAATTTTATTACCATTATTACTTTTTTCAGATGAGATGCGACAGTGCTGTCGCTTTCTCCATTGTTCAATCATAGCATCATTCATAGGACTCCGTAGCAAATATTTTCCATTTTCTTTGGACTTTTTTCTGAGTTCTGTATCTGCAAAATAATATAATGCATTACAACCGACGCGTTTAATCTGACTTAATCATAAACTACATTTTCCAGTTATTATCATTATATTTTGTATATATATTTTGTATATATATTTTGTATTTATTACAGAAGATATCTGCTTATTATTAATTTTATATCAGTTTGGCGAAATTGATATTGGAGCTTCAAACTAATTTATTTTTGATGAATTCTTATATTTTGGCAAATTGTGAAATATACAATTTTAATACCATTATTACTTTTTTCAGATGAAATGTTACAGTGCAGTTTATTCTGTCGCTTTCTCAATTGATCAATCATAGCATCATTCATAGGACTCCGTAGCAAATATTTTCCATATTCTTTGGACTTTTTTCTGCGTTCTCTATCTGCAAAATAATAATGCATTACAACCGACGCGTTTGATCTAACTTAATCATAAACTTCATTTTTCAGTTTTTATCATTAGAGGAAGTATTTTACAAACATACTCAATTCTAAAAAGTATCAAAAGGGAAAGGGTAATTTAAAGAAGTCAATCAACCTGTTTGCAATTTAAATACCACGATCGAGCATTTTACTAGAGCTACATACCGATGGCGACGGCATACACCTGGGGTGACTAGAAAGGGATGTATCTTCGCCAAGATTGCGAGAATCCAAAAAAAAACTTTAAAAATTTGCTTGATATTAATTCTTTGTAATGTGATATATAGAAATCCTTTTGGCTATAACTGAAAAGGCATCCTAGAGGTTTGTGAAGTCAAATTGGAATGAAATTTCTCTGTTATAGCTAGATAATCTCTCAATTAAATCTTTCCAACGCCTACAAAATTATATTAAAAAACTACTCTTCGAAAATCATTATTTTACCTTTTTGTTGAATTTCAATCGATTTGTTATCGAAACTTTTTACTTTCAGAATTCTAGTGGAACGTGGCGTCGTTGAATGATGACAGTTTTTTCTATTAGCGTAAATTGCCAAGGACTCAACTGGCGAAGTTTTGGTATTCTTTTTTAATGGAGATTTTTTGATGCGTTGAGCTTTGGCAGGGAACGGAGTGCTTCCAGGTGAATCCATAACAACTGAATCATTTTCAGAATCTGAAAGATCATCTTCCGAAAAGCTTCGATCTGTACACTTAGAAATATTAATCAAGGACTTAGTAGGACTAGCTACAAATTTCTTATTTTCACTAATTAGTTTCTTCTTTCCAGGCATATCTTTTGAGGTACTTGTAATCGGTGAAACAGAACGCTCAATCGTCAATTTAGACAGAGCTTTTTTCCAATAAGGTCGAGTTGAATTATTTATCGGACCAACATCTTGTCCATATGCCTTCAATAGCTGTCTTAAATCTTCATCACTGGAATTTTCCATAACCTTTTGTGTGACTAAATACGTTAAAACTTTTATAAAATAAAGCAGATTTCTTCCCGTTGCTTAAATAAAAGTTTTTTCGAACTATATTCAAATAAAGGGAAAACTATTATATGTTGCTATTTGCTTCTATACTTTTATAAGTTAATAAGTATAAAAATTGATTGGTTGAAATTATATATTACAAGAGCTGCGTGCAAAAATTTACAATTTTTTTTTAGTAAGGTAAGAAAAAACCTTTTGGGTCTTCATGTCTATAACGGCCAAAATTGCTGCTACTAACCAGAAATTTGAAAATAAAACATATTATACATATTATTTTAATCGACTCATTTATTTCCTAAACGAATTTTTTAAGGTCGTTTAATCACATGTAGGGTTACTATGCAGCTCGTACATTGGAATTATTAAGATCAAAGAAAATCTTACAATGGGGTTGTTTCACGAATGCCAATTTCTTGCTGTGCTGTTGGTTTCTTTAAACATTTGGTAAAGAAAGCTTGCATAGAAAGAAAAATTCTTTTCATCTATATCGATCATTGTGAGAGTGAAACCGAAGCAACCAATTAAATCGCAGCATCAGTTGGAGTATAATATTAATTATTTTGACCTTCGATTTTGACGTAACAGGGCGGGCGATTTATCAGGCGGACGTATCGCGTAGGAGCGACCAATCAGAGAGGCAAAATTCCATTTGTTTACGCACGCTTCCTCCGCGTTGACATTTTAATGCTGCTAACTTAAGGTGTGTTTTGGTGTACATAATATATTGATTTATCAATCAAGCCTTAAGAAAGTATTTTCATTCAGCTCATCTATTACCACTCAAGAACTGAAACATGACCAAGCCCATTTGTATTCTCAATAAAACTTAAATCGAAGCTTAGTTGGAAATTTATTTATTTACTGAAATAGAAACGGCTATAACATTACAAAAAAAAAAAACGAAGACGTTGCGTTAAAGATCTCCATTTTTAAAATAGTCGTTCTGTTTGACGTCATATTTTCAAAGTTATGAACTATAACAACTTCACTTCACTTTATGCTTTAAATAAATTAAATAACTCATCCAATGAACTTCATTGTTTTTGTCGAAATCCGAAATCATTTCCCTTGCTGAAACTAGTTACGACCTTACTACGTGATAATAATGTAAATGTCTACTGTTTTTCGCAATTAACTTTTTTTAACGTTTCAAAACACCGTTGTTTAACTTTAATTTTCCATAACGATGTACCATAATTAATATAACTCAATTTCTGTGACCGAGAAATGGTAACCAAAGAGTAAGTAGTAGTTTCGAATTGGCCAAAGTGATAATTATAACTTCCTTGACGATTCATACTAATTTGAAATATTTTACGATCTTTGCTTGTTCAACATATAATTGTTACAATGTACCATAATGAAAAGAACTCCTTTAATCGATCATTTCAAACACTTCAATCAAAGTTAAATCACATGAGAGCAAAACATAGTTCTTTTCGACCATTACTCACTTCCTGCTATGTTTAGATTGCTAATCCTTCATATAAACTTTATTATGTAATCCTTTTTTAAAACTACATCATCAATAACAGTATAAAGTATTTGTAATTTCTGTTTTAGGTAGTGTCCTTGAAAAATAACTTCCAACTTGTGCAACATATGATCAATATGTTTTGGCCTGGGTTTGTTGTGTACCTCATGCTATCTATATGTGCTGTAGATGCATCCATTGAAATAGTAAGTTTGATTAGTAATAGAGCTACAGCTGTGATATCATGGCCTTTGTGTTCATTGGCGATTTTTGGCAAGCTGGAAAATTTAACATATAGTTGCTATATCTATTGATTTGTATAAAATATGAAGTGGAATGTTTACCATATTTGATTATTTTTGTTGTTAAGCTATATAACGCGAATCGAGACCGGCCGTTATATCCTAGCTGTTTTTTAATTAAATATGTAATACTACTTAATTTTTTTTAATTGTGTGTATCATGTCATTACTTAATAAAGAAGCATTGTTATTTTAAATTGATTAAAACCTGGGTTAAATCCTATAATCAGTATTAGGCGACATTTTTGAAAATTTGGCGACTGTAAATAAGCAATAAGTAATTTATTCTTTCAACCATGAGCCATTATCTAACTGCAGTCTTTATGGTAACCCTAAAGCCGGAAAGGAAAAAGGGGGACCCTCTGAAATGAAACCCTTTTTTGTATTATCCATTTGATTTGCGTTGTTTATAGCTGCTGCTCCTGCTTTGTTGTTTTAAGCTTGCATATCTGCTGTATCCTGTTGCAATTTTCTCAATTATTGCTCCTATTTATGAAAGGAAAGGGATAATTTATTTAATTTAAATCGGTTGATAACAATGAAAAAGGTGATAGATTGGGTTGCAGGGTGGATTATTGAATGCAAACTCGAAGTATCTCCAAGTACACAGTAATTACAGTATGCAAGCATTCCCTGTGTACCGGACGCTTTCTTATGTAATGAGTCTTTATTTTCGATTCCTTAATATTTGTAGACCTTTTTATAGATTGTTTAGTAATTTTACAGATATATCATATTCCATTGGATAAGCCTTGTTTCTGATCACTCCATGCAAGCGTTGACTGTGTACTGGACACTTTGCTGCATAATGGATCTTTATTCTTAAAAATATTGTCAATTTTTTTTCAAGTAATTTTAAGGCTGTATATATCTAAGGCTCTACAGATTTCAAAAATTCTGCAGCTTCAGACGCTGTGTTTTTCCTCGTAAACCTGCGCTTCCAGAACAATTTAGTACCTAAGTATGAAAGTTTTGGGTTGTGTTTTAGTTAATGCTTGCTTCCTTTTGCATAACCTGATGGATCACACTTTGACTTTGTGTTGTTCTGGCTATACCAACATTTTTGACCACAATGCCATTTTCAGGATTTTGTGAACCAAGCGAAAACTGTGTTGAAAAATATGTTTCTTAATTTGAAAAACATGCAATTTTTTACACATGACAAAAAAATTCAGTAAGTAATTAAAAATAGGGTACTGTTGTGTTAAATCCAGAGTTTTGGCCAGTCTGCGCATTAATTTAACTAAACTCTGCCTAAAAAAGCTTTGCGGATTTTTTACATATGAAATATTAAATTGCCACTAAGTTTTAAAATTTTTCTTTGGAAACTGGGTTTAGAAATACAAGTTATTCATGCTTCTTTTAATAAAGATTAATCTTTTAATTTGTTTGTTTAAATGTTTTTCCCTGTAGTTTGATAAGTATGGCAGGAAAGTGGAAACCTTTCCAGACAGAGAAGCTCCATTTGATGATGATTTTGTTACCATGGAGGTAAAGTTTTTGAAGCACAATTTAGTTTATAGTGACAAAACAGTTTATACAAAATCTTTTTTAAAACAATTTAGTTTAGCATACTGTAAATCTCTGTACACCTATTTACTCTATTAATCCATAACTGGACATAATTTTTTTTAAAAAAGATTCTGATCTCCCTTTTTCTTAATGACAACTATGCTGATAGTTACTGAAGTTATGCCTTTAATTATTGTTCAAAAATATAGATTGCAATGATTTCTATTTACCACATAAGAATTTCACTTTTAATAAAAGCATTTATTATAATAGAAATAATTCATTTCATTTTTGTATTATTTTTCAAGCATTAGCATAATTTTCTTTTATTGAATTTGATATTAAAAATAGCATTTAATCAAGTGTTGAGGACTTCAACATGATCCAAGAATCGATAAGATGTACAAGAGTAAAATTATTTCATTTAATCCCAATAAATATTTCACAATTCTTAGGATTGAAAATTTTATTTATTAAACTTTCCTCATTCGGCTTATAATTTAAATTTGTCACTATAAACTGTTTTGAAATTTTATAAAAATAGTCATGTTAACATTTATAGAAATCATACTTATATCTATTTTAATAATGTTATTGAAACTCTGTGCTGAGCAGCCATATACAGTCTCTATGCTATTTGTAAAACCCTTATAATTTAACCCATATTTAAGAAGGCTATCAAATCCTAACCACCACAAATCCTGTAATATTTTAACTGAAAGTTCTCTGTTGCAATTATTTCTAGAATATAGTCTCAATAGCCCTCGTGTAGCTCTAGTGCGACGATATTTCAAACCAAACTAGATTATATTCTTCCTTAGTTAAGTTAGTTATCCGCTTGATAATGTTTAATTTAAACATCTATTAGTCTATATTATTGAACAAATATCTATAATTTTACAATTTTTCATATAAAATTTCTATTTAGGTTCATGTTTTTTTTTTTTTTTTTTTTAATTCAAGAGCAATGTTACATATTTATAATAATCGAACCTTTAGTTTCAGAAAATATTTTAAACCCTTAAGGTCAGTTTTCATGTAGTTTCTAATGTTGAAAACAGTTAACTTTTTTTTAATTAAAAAGAATTTAAAGGAATATGAACATAAAAATTAATATTTTAAACAAAAAATCCCAATCCTTACTTTTTTTACCTAGTTCAAGAGACCAAAATTTTAAGCTTTACTAAACAGAATTGCTATGACTAGGTTTGCATCTAATATTGGGTATCTACAGTGGTGGCCAAAAGTGTGGACACATTTTGAAAGTTTCATATTTTTCAACTTTGTGTGATTACAGAATATATTAATTGTATATCAAATTAAACAATTGTGTGTCAAATTGAAAGTAATTTAATTTTTATGAGGACCACTTTGTGCAGATCACTGAAGCCGTCTATGAGACCTTTGGTCCCATATTATCTATATCCATTGACACAACATCATCATCATAGTAATTACCCTTTCAGTCCCAGTGATGCCATTTGGCATCATCACTTTCAATATTTTTTTTCTAAATGTTAATGCCCCGTTCTGACATCCAAACACACATTATTCGATTCTTCGCACTCTGTTCTATTAGACAATATTTTACATTAATCTCAATAGAAAACAAAACTACTATTTTTTTTAATTCAGAAAATAGTTAACAAGCGTTTCACCTGATTTTTGAAAAGTTCACTTCAGTTCCTCATATTTAAAACACTATTTAAACTATTTCGGTTAAAATAATTATCAATTTTTTTTTTTTAATATGGTCAGATACCTTAAAATATATAACTCGAAGGGTTTTTAGGTAATATATATTTTCATTTTGTTGTTTTCCACAGTTAAAAAATTTTTGGCATTATTTCAAAAACCATATAAAATTTTTAATGAATTTATTTTTCTTATGGAAATCTTATATTTGATTCTAAAATAAGCTTATTTTGTGAATATCAGATGTTTCTGTAGTGTAGTAAATTTTTGGGACTGAAAGGGTTAATGTAGAATGAAAAATAAATACAGTATTACAATATCTGCATTACGAATAAGTTATGCAACTAATAGTATGATCTGTCTTAGTTTTGCAAGTCATTGAACCACCAACTTGTATTGCAATTTCAGCATAAGAGAATCCATTGATTGTGCTTGTTTGTTCAACTAAAATGAGCATAACTTTATTTGTAATACAGATACTTTAATTCTATTATTTTAATGAAATTCTACATTAAATTACCTTCAACTTAATATTTAAATGTTTGTATTTAAGCGAAATTTAATAGATGCAAGAGCACTGGTAACAGTTGAAACACATGAAACTTTCAAAAAGTGTCCACACTTTTGGCCACCACTGTATATAGATATAGACCAATTCTTAAGGGATTGGGATCCCTCCCCCCATCAATTTAGAATAACTAAATGAAGTAGCATGTATGTAATACTTAAATATTGCCCATTTTTCTATATTTTCATTTATATAGTTGCCAAATATATTAAATTTTTTGCGCTTCACTTGTCTGTTTGTCCCATTTAAAAAGTATGTATTAATTTAAATAATGACCGTCTTTATTTTTAATTATTTAGGGATTCATGGAATCAGCCACTCCTGCTGATGCATGCAGCAGTTTAGCACCCCCATCCTTTCTTACAAACTTCACTATGGGCAGGTTTGTTTTGATCAATGGATCAGAGGATTGCGGATTCATGGTTAAGGTATAATATTTATTTGAGTAATAAGTCGTATAATAACACTGTATATTGAAAAAGGTCTGTTTTTGTGGTCATAGCTAGAAATATCAATTTGCAGTTTCCTCGCTTAATCTAATTAAATTCTCGGGTCCATGCAGATGCAGACAGCTTTTACCGTGATTGTATGAAGATTACATTAAATCTGTAGATTAACTCACATAAAAACCCATTAGTCTTCTGAATGTATCTGTGTTGATATGGACTGTGAAGCTTTAATACCTTGGATGCACAAAATCTTTTAAGGAAGTAGGGTGGATTTAATATTTGTAGCAATATCCAAAAAACGAGCCATTTCTTTATGCCATTTCGTGAATAAACTTTGAATATTTAGATTGATTACTAAAAAGCTCTCTTATTACAGCTACTTATGTAATATGTTATAATTTTGAGATAATATAAACAATCAATTATCAGATTATCTTGCATCTTGCAAGTCTATTTTAAGCAATTAATAATGAGACTGTTTTTCATAAAATTAATCAATAAAAAAAATCTGTTGTTCATTTGCCTTAAAAGTGAGAGGCTTTGGATATCAGTCTTTAAAGTGTTTGCTTTGCGTGTAAAAGGTCCCATGTTCGGGTCCCGGCATTGTCAAAATGTTACTGCTGACTTAAAATTGTTTATAACAAAATATCTGACTAATAATGCAAGGGAAGTGCACGTTAAAATATGCCCGTATGTCCCAATGTCACATTTAAAAAAAAATTTGTTGCTGTTCAGGTATCGGCTTGCCGTCTGACTGTAATTCTAAATTGTGACGCCCGTCACCAATAGCCATAAGCCCCTCGTGTACCTCTAGTGTGACGATAATTCAACCGAATCCTTACCAGTGAATGCATTGCATAAACAATATCTAACATTCCGCATCATGCATTCAAATAATCTATATACATAAAAGGTGACTTCTATTTGTCTGTCTGTTTGTATAGGACGCAAAAACTTAAAAACCACGCAACAGATCGTCACGAAATTTGGCAAAAAAATTCTTCTCATCTCCAGAACAAACATAGGCTAAGAGTTTTTTGAATCGGACCATTCCTTCTATCGTTTTCGAACGTTTGAAGGGAAAAATACACCACTTTCGCTCAAATCCGATCATTTTTTCTCTTTCGTGATGCCATCAGGCAGAGAAAAAATTTTAATTCAACTTTTTAGAAAACAATTGAAATTGAAAATGTTTAATTTATTTAATATTTGTTCATTGCCTTCAGAAACTAAATTAATAATTTGAAAAAATAATTGATATGTTTCAAAAGTGATGTAATCCTACCAGTCGCCATTCTATTATTTTATTGTGCCTATATAATTTTAATTCTGAATTTTTTAAAAGCAGAGTTATGCTTTTACTGAACTGTGTTGTTTTTTGAAGGCCGTCGCACTACAGATGCATATTAGGGTTTTATGTCTTCCTTTTTTCGCCAAATACTTTGCCAAACTCGCCAACTTATTACAAAAAACCCGCAAAAGAGCATTTTTTTTAATAGCTGGTTGGTTGTGCGATGGTCTTTGCGCCAAAGTTGAATGGGTGTAATGGTAGCTATATATTTTCCTCGCCAAAGTTTTCAAACACGCCAAATGAGCTAAAATGTTTTTCATCGGGAAATTACTATGACATTATCTGTTAATTTTATAGGATTTTTTGAATTTTTAAGGTAATATACATAAGTAACGGGATTCTGCTCTTTATAACGAACGGTAACAGCAACTTAAGCTTATTATTCTATAACGGATTAAATGATAGATGAATTGAACTGACCTATATAAAAATGCAAATCGTTTGTTGTTTGCTGGAGTAGCTTATTTTTAATTATTACTGATTATTTTTTACTTAAATATGTATTCTTTTTAATTTGAGCTTCTTATCAAAGGTATTTTTTGAGAAATTAATATTAATCATTACTATATCCAGGATGGGTAATTAAATGGAAAATTACTGAGTAATCTTCATATCTAATGCAACTCAAATGAAAGAAAAAAACTGGTATTAAATTAAGTATTAACTTATTTTTTCACCTTTACCCGTGCAACGTCGGGTATAACAGCTAGTATAATTCAAAACCAAAAGCTGAAAGGTAAATGGCAGCAAATTTTGTTATTTAGATTGACTTAATAATGAATTGTAAAAGTGATCATAATAAGAAAATTACAAAATTAAAACTGAAAGGGATTCCATGTTATGTTAATGCATCTTTTTTTTTTTGTAATCATTTATGCAATCACCACAGTCAATAATAAAATTTTTCAAAATTATATTAAGTTTAATATGCAAAACAAATTTTTGCACAGATATTGATTACTGAAAAGACTAAATTTTCTATTTCTTTTGACTATTTTAGGTTCGTAATGCAGAAAAAGCAGGCTATGATGTTGCTGTAATTTTTGATCCTTTTCCAGCTCCATTTGAGTTCAATATTAGAAGTAATTATTTAAGACTGTTTCATATTCTTCTTATTTCCAAATTAAATCTTTTATTTTCAATAACTGTAGTGATAGAAATGGCAAAGAAATTTTCACAATTATATTTTCTACATTTATTTTATAGTTGCAATACTGTTGATTATAATGATTGATTTTATTCTTGCACAGCTTTTCCTATTCCAAGCTATGAGCTTAATCTTCAAGTTGTGTTAATATCTTATGGTGATGGAGTTATTATCAGAAATAACTATCTTTACAATCACAGGTAAGATTTTATTAGCTGTTGTGTACCTTATTAATTACTTACTATTTTTTATTGTTTACAAGTACCTGAATTTTGTTTAGTATTTATTATTCAGTTACATGCATATGTATTTGCTTTATGCTTAAGAGATTTGGGACTTAATTTTTTTTAAAAAAAATTTACCGTTTTGGAACAACAAAAATTATTGCCATCGAAATACATAACAAAAATTATTGCCATTCAATTACATAACAAGTTTAAAAAAATTATGATGGATTCAACAAAACATGTTCAAATATAATATACCAGACTGTTTCTAAATTTTAAAAATATTTTTTACCGGAATATTAATATATAGGTGTTCTTTTAAATAATAACTTTTTACAAACTGAAGCAGTTTGATATTGTATAAAACTTGTATGTTTTAATGTATTAACAGTCGTGTTTGTTTTATTAATCGAATTGTAAAATAAGCTTTATGCCATAAGTTTTGATGATTCGGCTTTATTCTTAATTAGCTTTTGCTCAATAAAAAAAAAGAATTATGTGGTACTTATTAATAATATATGTGACAGACTATGTAACATACTAAAGTAATGCAATTACTGAAACTCAATAGTTGCAAGCTTTCTTGTACTTAAACTATGTACCCCTCCCTAATTTTAATATTTATCTACTACTTGGGATACTGGAACTTGCTTGATGTATAATTTATACAAAAAAAAACTAATTGTATTGAATATATTTTTGAATATTTGTTTTCATTTTTTTTACTGTAGACTTTTATTAGACTATTTTATTATTTTTCTGTTTTTTTTTAAATATTTTTTACTCATAAGTCAAGTATATTTTTCTTTGAGTTGAATCACTTATTTGCACCATTGATATGTTAAATTTGCACATTAAAATACTATTTAAAAAATATGGTAAAAGATCTTATAACACACAAATTATAAAGTTATATATTCTGTTAAAAACCATGCAATAATGCCTTTTCTTTTCAGTTATGAACACAATTTTCTTATCAAATTGCGTCCAAACACTCCTGACATAACATACTATATGTATTTATTTGGTGCTGTGATTGGAGTTTGCTTCTTTGTCATGTTGCTATTCATGATGTGTTTAGTAAGTTTTATTTTCTAATAAACCTTAATTTAAATCCTTCATGAATCTAATGTGATGTTTAGTCAATTACCAAATAAACAAACTTGTTTTTTTTATAAGGTTAATAGCTCTGCACTTTCCTTGATTAAGTTATAATACAATAATTATGTCCTTGAGTAAAAACAAATATTTAAATAGCTTAATAAAACTTCCTTACATTGTAAAAATTAAAATATTCTTAGCATCCTTTAGTTATGCTCTTTTAGTTCAGTTTTATTTACAGAAAAAATCCAAACTACAGTCAATACTCGATGTTCCAGGGGACCCCAAATAATATTCGACTTACCCGAAGATCGATTTACAGAAGTTACATTCGATTTCTCTCTACTGTCACTTAAGATGGGTAGACCTGGTTTAAATAGTTTGATATGAGCCATAAATACTATAATTATACACATTTAAATTTTTTAATAGCCCGTTTAAACTACAAGTTGGGGTCAAAAGGTTTATTAAAACTCGCAAAATTTGGCCTTAAATATTGATTATCATGTAAATTTCAATAAAAAAAACTATTTCTTGTTGATTGTAATTGTATTTTTTAAGGTTGTTGGCATTCACAGACATTACGGATACAAAATGCTGATTAATTTGAATTTAAATGTCTTTTACATGTGAAATCTATGACAAAAACTTCGCCTTAGAGGATGTTAACTTTGAGGTATTGGGATTGTTTTTTAAAGAAAATGGGGAATGATTGGGGACCTGATTTCGAGGTTTGACTGTATCTTGTATTTTTAATTAATTTCTTTTCAAAATATTGTCCCATGCATTTGTTAATGGATATTTTTCCTTTCATTAATGTAAACATTGAACAAATTTTTACACATTAGCTTGCCACATAGAGAAACATGCAAACCAATTTAATTAAAGCATAAAAAAAAAACACTTGAAAGATCCTCAAAAATTAATTTTAGTTCCCACCACAATTGTTACTCGAAGTAAATACAAAAGTTAAATTTGTTTTCAAGAATGCACAGTAAAATTTTATTCTTTTCATTTTCTAAAAAAACAATTGAAAGATCCTCCAAAATTAATTTTAATTCCCACCACAATTGTTACTCGAAGTAAATACAAAAGTTAAATTTGTTTTCAAGAATGCACAGTAAAATGTTATTCTTTTCATTTTCTAAACATGGACAACAAAATTTCAAAACTTTTCTGCGACTGAGATAAAAGTACCCAATTCCGAATGATTTCAACGTGATAAACACGAATATCACCTTAAAAAATGTATGTTAGCTCTTGTTTTTGAGTTACAGTAGTTTTTTTCATTGCATAGGATACAGCAAAATGCTGGGCGCACCAAACACAAAATTAAAGTCCGTTTTGTTTACAGAAACCCTCTGAATTTTTGCTCATACACATTTTTTATTTTATATGATCAACATGGGGGTGGAAAGATATGATGACTTTCAAGACTTTTGCTGCAGAAAAAAAATGGCAATAAATTAGTCGCATTTGGTCCATGATTGTTTTTTAAATCTGTAACATATTTAGCAGACACGCATGGCTATTATCCTCATTAAAACTATTAAAAAATATTAGAGTCTTTATAGCAAATATTCTGTTGGGAAATGCACTTATAATTTAATTAAATGCTAAACTTAATGCATTTGGTTGTGTATTTTATCTGTTTAATATTTCACCTAATCAGTGATTTCATTTGTTCATGTTTTCAACTTATACATGCGTGAATTTCAAATTCCACTTCCATAAATAATGTGTGTGTTCACTTCACTGTGTAAGCATTCAGTGAACATCACTATTAGGTTGTATTTGTTTTAGTTGATTTGCTTGAAAGCATATATTTATTAGTAGCTCTTGTAGAACGTTGCACAGCAATTAAGTTTCTACGCATTAGGTTATTTTTCTACCAGATTATTTGTTGTGTAAAATTGACTTTTATGCTAATTTCTTTGATTTTGCTATCTGTATTTATGCATACCGTGCCTGTGGATACTGCATAAATACAGTGTGCTTCTATTAAGTTATACTTCTACTTTGATGAGTTAGTCTGAGTGGTGTGCCATGGTGTACGGCGATGTTAGTTATCATTTAGTAATATGAATTTAATTCAATGTTGAATAAATTATAAACTGTTTTAAAATCCGTCTCCAATGATTAACTAGAATTTTCCACTTACATTTTCCCACTGTGGACTTAAAGTTTATATCAAATCTCTGAGGTTTAGGTTAGTTAAGGAACATTTTGCAATGCCCCTAGTCAACCTATAACATAGTCCTTTGTCATGTTGGACAGGACTCTGAGGAGAAAGAATGTTAGGCTATTTAACTTTTATCTTTTCCTAAATAACACTCATTTAACTGAAGAGATGATGCAGAAATAAGTCATTAATATGATTTGTTGGTTCCCTCCTAATTTTAAATAACATTCCCTTTAGTTCTATAAAATGGCATTCGTTTTTCTTCACAGCATAATTATCTTTTTTCCTAGATGAAGTCTAAGTGACAAATTTGCTACACAAGTCTAACTGCATAGTGAGAATCCCAGAAAATTTTTCCTGGTCTCCTATCTTGTTACCAAAACACAAATTAAGAGTAGGTACACGGGAAGAACGGATTGATTTCGTACAAGGCTTTCCTTAATAGCTTCTTTAGGGATGATAGCGAGAAATCGCCTAAACTGGCGTAAAGAAGCCAGTTACTCGCTTTGTTTATCTTTCGCCGCAACCGTAATTCACGCCAGAGTTGAGCGGAACGAGTCACACAATAAAGAACCATAAGAAAAACCGGTTTCCGGTCGCCAATGTCCACCAAACAGAGACAAATACGGAAAGACTCTAAAGAAATCAATCGGTTCTTCCCGTGTACTCTTCAAATGATAAGCTTTCTTAACTTTTGCAGTGATGCTCTTTTTTGTGTGCAGAAAATTGCACTTTGCTGTAAATATAACAGATGTTAATAGCGCTTTAATTAATGCATTTACAATGCATTACTGTTATAGATTTATCACTAACACTAATTTTTGATATTCTACAGCTTTTAAAACAATCAAGTATGAAATACAAGGAATTTATTGCTCTTTATTGTGCACCTCTTGACATGAGAACAATTATGTTGCTTAGAAGGGTGTTAAGCTGCTAATTTGTTTGCAAAAAACCTGAAAATTATCATTTCCTCCCACTCCCCTTGTTGATAATATCAAATAAATCCTGTAGGAGCCAAAATTCAGAGGGTTTCTGTAAACAGAATTGACTTTAATTAATTTTGTGTTTGTTGCGCCCATGCTTTTCGCCGTATTCTATTTAATGGAAAAAACGACCGTAACTCAGAAACAAGAGCTAACTTAGATTTTCTAAGATGATATTCGTGTTTCACACATTGAAATCAGTCAGAATTTTGTATCTTCGTCTGTCGCATTTTTATTGTTGACCTGTGTTATTATTAGTTGTATTTGGTTTTTAATTATCATTTTCAGTTTAAATTTTGAATTTACTTTGATAATTTTGGAACTGGTTTCCTTAAAATATAATTAAAACTATTGAAATAAAAAGGTTTAATTTAATTTTCTTATTTTTAGCTTATAAAATGCATACAAGAAAAAAGGAGAAGCCGACGCAATAGATTGTCAAGTCGGCAGATAAAACAGATTCCAACTGCAAAGTTTACAAAAGGTAATCTCAATCCATTTCTCTTATTAAATAAATCGTATTTAGCTTTGAGAATTGCAGTTTATTCTTAAAAAATTGTTTTAACTATCAAATTATTTGATTTTTTAAGGTCATAATATTTTCTTACATTATATTTTGTGTTTTTATTATTAGGGGATCAATATGATGTGTGTGCCATATGTTTAGAAGATTATAATGAGGGAGACAAGCTCCGGATACTTCCTTGCTCACATGGTAATTTTAATATATATTTGATACCTAGTTTCATTTTGATGTAGTACACTGAGTTATTGGTTAACAAAGGTTTAAAAATTCATCCATTAGCATGATTTTTGTGAATTTTTTAATTAAAAATAGTTATATTATATTAAAAGAATTTAGTTTCAGCAGTTAAACATTGTTAACATGAACCGGCTTAACATGAATTTCCCCTTTTCCCTCTTCCTATTATCTTTCTAAAAATAAGCTTCACCAAAAAGTACTTAAAATGAAATCCTGCATAGCATAAACTAAAATTTCAGATAATTTATAATTACTTAGTAAGTTTGAAAATCTGCATTTAAAATGTTGAGGAAATGTTACGGAAGAATATTCATTTTGGAGATTTTTTTTTTTTGCTGAAATTAATAGTAAAGTAAGTGTTAGGAAACAAATCAGAAATGTTGTTTAGGAATCAAAAGCAAGCTAAAAATTGTATATTAATTAAGGTTTCAATTATTGTACTCTTTTCTACTTATGGAAAATTGATAAAACATCAAACCAATAGTTAGCATGATCTATTGAGCTCACCTTGAGTTCGCTTTAATCAGGTTGGAATGTAGAACGCTGCAATAAAAATTAAGAAATACAAAAATAGTTATGAAAAAGACTTTGGAAAGCAACACTTATTTTTTATTAATATAATCAATCTTTGAAACTGTAAAAAAGTTATTTGAAGGATCAGGCTTACAATGCAATAGATGAATATACTTAGAATTATACACAATTTTCTTTAAAATATTTTTTTTGTTCTGATTTTGGAAGTATGATTGTAAATTATTATTTTTCCTTTTTTCCAATAATTTGACACCCTCTACCAATACAATTTCATATTTGAAGTTCTGCTGGATATTATCTGAGCACTACAAAAATTTAGTGAATTACTTCGTAAAGTATAATATGAATTTCCGTTAGTGCTACTTTTGTATCAAAGCTTTACAATTTTACACAATGTAACAAAATATCTCTGTATATAGCCTACCACTCCAAATGCATCGACCCTTGGCTAATGAACAACCGCCGCAACTGCCCCTTGTGCAAAAGAAAAATCACTTTCGGGGACTCTGGTGACGAGAGTGACTCCGAAGACTCAGAATTAACGTCCCCAGCTGAAAACACCCCACTCCTCACCTCGCCATCCAACACCCGAGCTGCAGCTTCCTGGGGTACGTTTGTAGTTGCCGTGGAACGGCCAAACAACGGCAGCGGTCCCTCTGCCATGTCCCCTTTTCCGCATATTGGGTCTGCCTCAGCACCGACAAACGACGACTCTGAAAACCCGTTTCTGTCTGCTGATGATATGGAAGGACTTTTGCCACCACCCGTTAATTCAATCAACGGTGGAGTAGAAAATCCGGCCGTGGTTTTTGATGGAGAGGTCAATGATGATTTGTCTCCGAGTGATCAGCCTTCTAATCGTTTGTTTTGTTCCCTGTAGTTTATTTGTGTAAGATTTTAATTTTTGTTTTTCATACAGTCTGCTCGTAATAACTAGAGCTTGGAAGTCATTGTTTAGAAATTTGAGTTATTAGGAGTGGGAACTGTTTAAGTAAAAATGACTAAATAAGGTTTATGGGTATTTTTATGTCACTATCTAAAAAAGAGTTGTGGTTGAAAAAATCTCTGAAAATCAATAGCTGAAAGGTAATTTGAGTTAAGACTCAAATTAGATTTCTGCAGATAAATCCCCCCTTCCGTAAAACGTTTCTTTAAGATAAACAAAAAAAACTTTTTAATAAACTTCCAGTTATTGAAAGTTGACTGTATATCATAACTACCATGCCACAAAGATGAATTTTTTAAATTGTACTGTTAAATAAAAACCTCTTTATAAAATTGAAAGTGAAAAGTTGTTACAGAGCAATGTCAAATTATAGACAGATTTTATGAATTTTTGATAGTAAAGGTTTATAACCAATGCTACAGTTCTGGTATTGATTACAATATATTCAGTAAATATTAAACTAGTAAAAAAGCATTTACTTCAACCTTGATTAGATCAATCCAATTATCATTATAAATGAATTTTCACATCAACAGCTACATAGAAAGAGCAAGTGAAACTTGTAATGAAAAAAAAAAACAGGTAAAATTTGTCTTTGGCACTGTGGTTAGTATAATTCTGTTTTATATAATATCATGAATAATGGCTTTGAATTTTAAAACGCAATTTAGTTTGTGTTTAAACTATCAATCTCTGTACTTTATTTTTATTTGATTATTAGCTTTTAATTGTGACTTATGGGCTGTATATAGGAAGGCTTTTAAATGAAGAGTGTAAATATCTACATAGTGACAAGAGTGTAGATAATAATCAGGTTTCTATGTGGTATAGAATTTTTGAAAAAATATTAATTTCCATTAAAGTTTGAATGTTTTTATAATTTTCTATCCAAGAGCTTCTATTATTTTTCTACTTTTTAAGTTATTGTTCTGTTAAAAAATACTGTTTTATAAATATTGAAATATTTTTTAAAAATTTATGCCCGAGTTATTAATAACAATTGTGTATATAATTAAAGAAAAATTCTATGGGGGTTTAATTTTGTAAAAGTTCTTTTCGATCCTTTTTATATTTATAAAAAATTATTTGCTTCAAACTGTTTAGGTATGTAATTACTTTTTTTTATTTATGTGTCCGAAAGTTATCTTTAAATTATATGCTGTAACTATTAAAATCAAATAATTATCTTTCAAAGATATGAAGGATATCTGATAGTATATTAAATTAAGAAGTTTTTGTATGACAAACAGTATTTTCTCTTTTTTTTTTCTTTTCAAAATAGCAATATTTTTTATGAAATTGTATGCCAAAAAACAAAATTTGATGGGGGTTTTCTGTTATAAGAGTATTAAGTCTACCGGTGTATATATTTATTTGATGATTAGTTAAGTTATATAATTTAAAAAAATATTGTATATATATTAAAAAGAAGGGTATAATATTTGAAATATTTTTAGTTTTCAGTTGCAGGATCTATTGTATATGTTTCGTTTAAAAAATTCAAAACATTGTCAACCTAATTGCTAGTTTAAAGTATTTTTAATGCTCCTAAATCTAAAGCATGAAGTTTGCATTAAAAATTTTGTATAAAATTCCTGTTATTTGTTATTTAAAATCTTATTAGTTTTGAGATCTTTTCATTTTATTGTGGTGATTATATTTTTGTTTAAATTATAGGTGCATTATGCTAGTCATTTAAGGTTATTTTTAATCCAGCATGCTAATTTTGCATAATGATTACATTATAACGAAGATGCAATTGCAAAAACTCATGAAACTGATAACTAGCAATTATGAAAGGCTAAATTTTCTACAATTCATAGGATGACAATCCTAGCAATCGATATCTCTAAAAACATAGTTCAAAAATACTTTTTACCAATTAACTTAAATATGCTATTGAAGTTTATGGTTTAAGAACAGCATGTATACTCTGTATTATAGAGTAACTTCAAGGCTTTGAAATCTCTATAACCTTGGGGGGGAAATCATTCTAATAATAAATATTTGAACAATCTACTCAGCTTTTCTTCTGTATGCATATTTTGAATGATATACTGATAAACATTTAGTTAAAGAAGAATTCTTGTGTAAAGATAAATAAAATGTAATTTAATAAATGTATTTATAAGATTGCCAGTTTTAATTGAATATTACCCTAGTGTAATTCTTATAAAACATACATTGCCAAATATGTAACACTTAAACTCACAAGGTGTAATTATATACATATTTTCTTCCTGCTTATTTCTACCTGCTTATCTAATAGACATAACTATCACTATAGAATTTTAGATGTACAGATCTAATTCATCATGAAAGTTTTCATGAAAGAATTATCCTTACCATAATTATTAAAACAAGTTGCAGTATTGCTATAATATATAAAGGTCACAGAAATAGGTTAGCAAAAACATTCATGACAATTTAATTATTATAACACTTGAACAACAATCAACAATACAATTACCAATCACAATTATGAAGACTATATGAAGTAGGTCTGATGAGACTGTCCAAATATTAACAGTGGTTCTATTCAAAAAGGGGGGAAAGAATGGAATATAATGGAACTCGCCTCTTGACCAGGGTTCTAAATTACGAGGTGTAATTGGATGTGTTGGCCGTAATTAGCCATAATTGGCTACGCCTCGTAATTAGAACCTTGGTCAAGAGACAAGTTTCTTTTTTATGATTTCATTCTTTTTCGTAAAAAAGAAACTCGTCTCTTGACCAGGGTTCTAAATTACAAGGCGTAATTAGCTGTGTTGGCCATAATTGACGACGCCTCGTAATTTAGATTCTGGTCAAGAGACGAGTTTGTGTTTTATGATTATTTTTTAGGATTCTGTCTTTTTTATGATTCTATTATTTCCCCCCCTTCTTGATTAGTAAGTGTCTCAAAGTTTTTTTGAATTTGGATTATTCATTAAAGCTACAGACCACTCCGAATAGCGAGCGTTATTTTATAACCACCTTGTATATGAGGCATGTGCACCTCAAATCTGTCTGTCGCCCTTAACGCTTGCGTTGGGTGCCTATTCAGGTGTTGGCTCGTCACCTGACTGTGGTTCTAAAATACGACGCCCGTCGCCAATTGCCCTAGTGCGACGATAATTCAAACCAAATCTCAAATCTGTCGGGATACAAATTACAAAAGCCGCGTACAAGCATAAAATATCCCTCTTAAGGTTGCATTGGCTACTTTACCGCAGAATTTTTGTGGCTCAAGTGCGATATTAAACTCCATATGTGAGCCGTGATGTCATGAAAACCACTGGGTTGAGTCCATACAGTTATTGATGGTTGGCTATTGACTGTATGTCTGAGTATTTTAGCAATAAACGCATAGTTAAGCTATTACTAAACTATGACGGTTGTTCAAGGTCATCACACTAGAGCTGCATATTAGGGTTTTATGTCTTCAAATTTTACCAAATGCTTTGCCAAACTCACCAAGTTAATGCAAAAAAGAGCCAAATGAGAAAAAATTAAAAATAATTTATAAACCGGTTGGTTGTGCGTATTTCAGCGCACTAGAGCTGAATGTTTGTGTTTGTAGCTATATCTTTTAGGAGTCCGTGCGAAGAACGAAAAGTTAGAGAGACAGATGAAAATATCCACCATGTCAATAACAAACTTAAATTATAGATACGCTCTACCAAAACCTACTTATTTTTATTATTTAATTTTTAATAAAAAGTCCACATAATTAAATTTTTCAAGTAATCTTAAATAGGCGTACAAAAGCAAAGAAACAACCGACCCCAGGCACTATCACAACCGACCTCAGGGGGGGGGTCGGTTGTGACATTACTTCCTCTCTTTTCTAATTTGCTCATACAAGTTAACAATTTTTTTTTATTTTACGTAGACCAATGTTGCACTTTACTATTAATGCAACTTTCGTCCAGCTACCAGGCATACTAAAGAATTTATAAGCGATTAAATGAAAACTGTCACAACCGTACCCAGGCTATCATGTGACAAATTGTTTTTGTTTATTAGTAAACGAAACCATTGCGTCAGGGCTGTAGGGAGCCTAGTGGTCAAGGGATCTCAGCTTGAGATCGGAAGGTTGAGAGTTCGAGACCCGGTCGCCACTGAAGACCTACCGAGTATATGCGGAGTACGTGCTCGTAAAATCTGTTGGGTCCGAAAGTCCTGTGGTCGGTCATTGCGCAGTTTACCATGGGTACAGGTTCCTGGAGAAAATTTCCCTCCCCTTCAGGGACATGTCTAAATTGTGGAGGTGGCGCGTGATAGATGGCAGCATCTGTCACGTATATGTGTGCATGTGTGTGTGAGTGTGTGTGTGTTGTGACTGTCTTACTTGACGAAGGTTTATAAGCGGCTCTCTGAGCAAGCACACAAGCCTGAAAATATATGTATATCAACCAATCAACCAACCATTGCGTCTGCGTTCATTGTCAACTGCCAGCGATAGTCACTGTAAAATCTCAAATGTCTTCTGTCATTATTTACTGTAAGTTTATTTGCAACTTTAACGAAATACTATATTGCTTTGCAGAATTTGTTATTTTTTTAAATTGATTACTTACCTTGCTCTAGTGCGACGATATTTGAAATTAACCTATCATAACTTACCTTTCAATTGTAACTTAAGATTTTTTTTTAATTGGTGACCTATGACTAAAAAAGAGCAAGATATGTAGTCATAAATCAACTCAGGGATTTTCTATTCTGCAAGGTCTATAATTGAATTCCATGATTTTGGTGGAGATATTAACTGGAGTTTTATTGTCGAACTAGCGGCTTGGCATGAACAACTGCTAGTAATGAAACATCATGACTCTGTAGATAGAGTAGAAACTACCTGCAGCAGATTTGAAAACACCAGGGATTGGAAAGTTACTTTTAAAAAGTAACGGTTACAGTTACTTAAGTAAAAAAGTAACTATGTTACAGTTGCTTAATATGAAAAGTAACACCAAAAAGTAACGAATCACAGTTATTTTTTGAATTTTCAATTTAAAGAAAAATTGAAATAGAGCCATATTTTACCATTTAAAAAAAACTACGATAAACAAAACACTGAAATTATAATTTACAGTTTTTTACATTTAATTTTAATCCTTTACCCTGATAATCATCCGATAAAGAAAAAAGAGTAGTAAGTAATCTCTTGTTCAGGTTCTAACAGAAATAAGGGTAGCTCATAATGAACGTCCACTCTCTGTCTCCCCCCTCCCCTCTCTTCCAGGGGAGGGACTTTGTTGTTGGCCATTGTTGTCTACCCCATTCAGGCTACACAAATTGGCCTACACATAGGGATTCAACCTGTTTAACAGTCGGCATGATTTATTTCAAAACCCTTCTTTTCCCTTGATGCCTGCAATTACGGGGCTATAATGTGACACATGGAAAGGTGAAAGACAAGGAGAAACATTCGTACTTAACAGTTCTGGCTAAAAAGCCGCTGTCAGGCCTTTAGCGGCCTAAGTGGACAATTCTATTATGCTTTACTTTTTTCCCTCCCAAGAAAAGCTTTTTCGTGAATGCAAAATGTTCCCTTCTTAGGAGTGGAATTTCAAAATTGGCATCTGACAGCCTTCAGAAAGTAACTTACTTCGTTACAGCTAAAAGCAACTAAGTTACAGTTACTTTCTGAGAAATCTAACGGTGTTACTCATCATTGCCTAAAAAAATAACTGCTACAAGTAACGCGTTACTGCAATCCCTGGAATAATTTTAATACTAATTAACTATAATTTAGTAGCTGTGTTTCGACATTATGTTTCTGCAAAAAAAAATGTATATATATATAATGTAATGGAGCAAACAAGTTTTATGTTAAATTATGTTTTTAATATTAATCATTTAAGTACTTTAAGATCAACTTAAAGTAATCTACCTATTTTCAGTTCTGTTGTATACTTCTTTTAAAAACTTTATTTATAGAGAAACCAATTAAATGATATCAAAATTGCATTCATAAGTTTTTGTGTATTTTTTTACTTTCAAGAATTTAATTTTTGCATTTATGTTTTTAGATACAACCTAGAGCAAAAATGTGGCCATTTGGTTTTTCAACATTTATTTTACTGGGGATTTGCTCTGTGGATGCAGTGTTAACAGTGGTAACATTTTATTGCTCCTATATTTGAATGTAAATTAAAATGTTTGTGTATTTTTTTTTTATTAAACACAACGTCATAGATGATTTTGCTGATCTGCAGACAAGTTCAAAGCCCTGGACCACAGCGTGATATTAAACATTAAATAAATTGCTGAAAAGTAGAAAAAAATATTTTTCAAAAAATATCAAAATAGGAAACTACTGGCTTTTTCAAACTAAGGATTTTACTGCCAGGCCTTTAACAAGAAAAGCATGCTGTTTCTAAAATTTGGAAATCTCCTGAAATTCTAAATTAGGAATTATCCAAAAATAGGTTCTAAAAATTTGGAATCTTTTTCAGCTTTGAAAATAAAAAAGCTCACTAATTCCCAAATCTAAAATATCTTGCTCTTCCCATGTTCAGAATATCTGTCTATTCTAAAATCAGTAATTTCCTTAGCATCTAGTAAAATCTGATATCTACATCATTAGACGATCTTCTAAAGTCTACAAACTCCTAAGGTTAAAAAACTATATATATTTTTTTAAAAGGAGCTTGAGACTGTCAGTATGTAATATGCACAATTAGCACATTGTAAGGATTAAAAAAAAACCACGTAAAACAACTTTAAAGAACGTTACTCTGAAAATGTTATAATTTTATGTGTGGCAACGTTGTTGAGAAAAAACCCGAAAAAAAATGGAAGGTTGATGTTTTTAAACGCTCTTGTAATTATGTTAAAACTAATAAATAAATTATAACGCTACCGAAGACGTCTGAATTCTCAAGTGTATCGTCACAGAACACAAAATTTGGTGGCAGCTGTGGGATTCGAACCCACGCCTCCGAGGAGACTGGTGCCTCAAACCAGTCTCCTCGGAGGCGTGGGTTCAAATCCCACCGCTGCCACCAAATTTTGTGTTCTGTGACGATACACTTGAGAATTCAGACGTCTTCGGTAGCGTTATAATTTATTTATTAGTTTTAACATAATTACAAGAGCGTTTAAAAACATCAACTTTTCTTTTCGTTTTTTTTCTCAACAACGTTGCCACACATAAAATTATAACATTTTCAGAGTCACGTTCGTTAAAGTTGTTTTACGTGGTTTTTTTTAAATCCTCGGAGTTTGTAAGGATTTAAAAAAAAACACGTAAAACAACTTTAAAGAACGTGACTCTGAAAATGTTATAATTTTATGTGTGGCAATGTTGTTGAGAAAAAAACCGAAAAGAAAATGGAAGGTTGATGTTTCTAAACGCTCTTGTAAATATGTTAAAACTAATAAATAAATTATTACGCTAGCGAAGACGTCTGAATTCTCAAGTGTATCGTCACAACATTTTCAAGACTAGGCTCAAAGATCTTTTTTAAAAAAATACTGCAAGTATAAGGTTTAATAAACACTTAAGCTTCATAGTTCAGTATTTATTTACCATCAAATAAGAAAACTTCAAATATTTAATATAAAAAAAAAACTTAATTTAAAAATATAAAAATGTCAAAATATCGAGGCAATGTGGAGTTGTAAGTATTAAGCGGTTTGGAAAAATTAATAGATGTAGACTGTACAATTCATCCATTAGACATATTTATATTGTCTGAGAACTGTTCTCAACATCGAAACAATTTTATGAAATATAAAATTGGCAAATTTTCACACCACACTACACTTTCTCAAATTGAACTAAATTATTTTTTCACTACAATCTGACACTTAAAAAAAAAACTTATAGATATAGCCTTGATAGTTAATTAATTTTAGTTTGACTTAGTAATTAAGGTTTGTAATATGCCAACCTACATTGCTCAAAACAATTAGGGGAAAGCATGGTTTAAGCCCTTTCATCCATGATAATTCAATTTGAAATCAATTGCCTTGCGATTTTTCCCCCACTAAATTGAGCTCGAACTTTTTTATTGGTGGATAGAACAATCATGAATAAAATAATTTTGAATTAATAATTTTGAAAAAGTTAAATAATTTTGTTTTAATTTAATGAAAATATGAAAAACATGGTAAAATAAAATCCACTCCCAAAAAATATATTAAATAAATTGACCTTAAATTCTTTATGCTTGTATTCTTAGATGTTTAATAAGTGATTTTAACTTTTTTTAAACAAATAAAGTTTTGAAAAAAATATTGTTTTTGAAATTATCATTTAAATTTCTTTCTCTTAAGTTTTAGTTAAAAAATTAAGATCTCCCCCCTGTTTTTTACCATTTCATTCTGGATACATACTGAATTTATTTCACAAATTTTAGATTTTACGAATAAAAAATAAGAAGTTGGAACTGAAAGAGTTTTTAAAAAAAATATACAAAATGCGAATAACGACGAAAAATGCTGCCCTAACTGTTTTAAGAAGTGTATAGTATGTACTTTGACTGGTTTCTAAGTAATGATTTTTTTTTTATCATGTCCAGCATTTATTTCCATGTGATATCAAAGTTTATTATTTCTTTTGTAAACACTTTTTTGTTTATGCAAAAATAGCATAGCTATCACTTTAATTAGATGAGAATTAGAATTGATGAATTAGATTTAAACTCTATAGTTGGTTTTAAAAAAAAATGCTTGTGTGCTTGCACAGAGTTTTAACAATGAAAACGTCCTCTTTAAAATGAACAAAAATACTCCTTAGTGGGAATTTATAACAAAGAAGCAAAATAAACATGCTGATAGAAAGTACCCTCTACAACTCTCTTGGGAAGAATATAATGACCCAATAGTTGGCAATGAATTACAATCAATGCATGGCAGCTCTTTATCACAACTGATGATTCATAAAAAATATATGTTTTAGTTTTTTCAGTTTAAAAGATAAATGCATTTACATTTGTTGACTTATTTCCCATGTGACAATGATGCGGTTACTTGTTAATCTGAAGTCTCTATGGAAACACTAAAATTACCGGTTTATGTGTTATCCTCAAACTAAATTGGCCGAAGTAAATGTGATGTTTCATACAAGAAAACCTATTTAAAATCAATGAAACCTAACTTTTTGATCTGAAGGGTTTTATGCAGGTTCGGAGTTAATACTTTGGTTTGAGGATGTGAACTTTGGTTGCATTAATATGTTACAGATGAAATCTATATTTAACAATTTCTTTAACCTTAATGTTTTTTTATGCTTTTAGATTGATCCAGAAGAACGGGACGTGATAGTTGATGTATTTAGTGATGAACCTATTGTACCATTTACTTCAACAATAGAGGTATAAATAGGATCTACCATTAAATGCAAAAATATGTTATATAATTATTAATGAAGTTATTTTTACTTGATTTTTTTTATGAAAGTTAATTTTTTTTCCATGTTTATATCACATTATAAAATGACTTCAGCCACTTTCATAATCCAAATCACAAATGCAACTGACCTAAATGTGATGTATCAGATTACTGTTCACTCTCCCATTTTTAGTCCAAAATTAAAAATTCTTTTTTTAAATTATCTTTAAAAAAACAAAGCCTCATTTAATAAACTTCATAAATCTTTGTCAGTCATTTCATCTTATTGTTACCAAATTTATTTTCAAATCAAATTTGATTATTTAAACTAAAAAATATTCCATACCATGTTACATCAATTAAAAATAAACACATAATTATCATAGATTTACTTTTTGTTTTGATGCTTGAATTATGAAAATGCTTGTCGATGATTTCAATATTAATACATTCTTTTTAAAAAAAATAATAACATTATCAATGAAAGATTCATAAAGGTTATTTGTTTTTTATTATTAACAAATTAAATATTTAAGTTAATTAATGGATTTAATTTATCTTTGACTTGAAAATTGTCGGCTTTTTACTTTACTTTTTATCTGGTATTGTTTATTTTTTAAATTGGGGGTGGGGGGTGACAGGGTCAGGGTCACTAAAATCTTAAAAGTATTACAAATGCATTGTTTGACACTAATTAAAATCATAATTTAGCAGATGACCATGTTTGGTATTAAAGCAGCTATAGGTGACTATAGCTGTTGCAGATCAACTTACTTTGGTTCATGTATTTTGTTTTGAAGTTTAAGAGTGCATTTATGGTGTTATTATTAGTGTTCTTAGAGTTCAATGACTTCTTTTTGTTTACTAAAATGTCTCATTTAAAATTAGATTTAAAAAAATGTTTAAAACTGAAAAGATACAACCTTATTAGTAAATGAAACTGACTAATGAGTGTTTTTTCTTCATAATGGTCTATTTTTGCTAATACACCATTAATTTAATGTTTTAAATGTTTCCATTTTTTATTTGTTAATCATTTCACTAAAATGTATATTACAATAAATAATTTTTTATTGCATATTTAATTTTTGGAAATAAAATTTTAAATGCCAGAAAAATGATTTTTTAAAAGTATATGATTTCTTCAGTTCTCAACTTAAAATCATAGCAATTCTGGTCATTTCAGCTTTATAATTTTTATGAATTATTTTTTCAGGGTTACATAGAACCAACTAATCCCCTAGATGCTTGTACAAGTATTGCAGCACCATCTTTTCCTCCTGATTTTGATTTAAACAAAATTGCTCTTGTTAATGATACAAACTGTAATTGGATAACTAAGGTATTGATATTTTTTTTATATACTGCAGCATTCTCGTAAGCGTTTATAAATGCTATACAAAATATAACATCATTCTATAAATAAAATGTGTGTTAATTTTTTGTCGGCACTCTGATAATTCTCTGGAAGTACTCTGATAATTCACCCAATTTACTTATTCCTTAGATGATTAACATAAATTGATAAGATTTAAATTTCTTTATTTCAGGTTTGTTCTGCTCAAGCTGCAGGGTATGATGCTGTGGTCATATTTCGTACTCCAGATTTTTTAAATAAATTCGGTAATATTTCCAGAATCAAATATCTATTAAACTATTGATTTCTCATAGTTCATTAACTTTAAGAATTTTCATTATTTAGTTTAATTTTAAGTATTTTATTTCTTTTAAGGGAAAATTTAGCTGTCTATAAGGACTGCCGAGGTTATAGTTTGTTGTTCCAAAATTTTCGGAAGCAAAATTAAAAAATACAGTTTTGTGAATAATTATTTTATTGGTGGATTATTCGGGAAACAGATCTGAGTGCTCAGAATACAAGTGAACCAAGTCCATAAAATGCTTCTTTGTGCTACAGACGTTTAAAGTTGGAGCCGCTAGGCAGTAGCAATTGAAAACATTTTTTTAATTGCTGTTGCCTAGCGCATATTATCTGAACTAGGTTTTTTTTTCATTATTGCAGTGAAATTCTACATTAGTACATGTAATTCCGCTGCTAATTCGAAAATGATTAAAATAGGCCATTGTTAGTTTCTATTCTGTACCAAGATATTTTTAACTTCTGTATGAGAAATGCTGCACTTGCTAGACTCGGGTTCATCTTCATTATCAGGTTCGTTTTCATCCCTCTTTTACCGCCGCGATTATTGTTCAGCGTTTTTCTTGGAGTAAAATGAATGATTCCCAATTCTCCGAAAATTTATATGATATCTTATTGAACCGAAAGTTCTCCAGTCCTTACCTTTCGGATAAGCGGGACTCTACTGTATATTATTTTTTGCTTTATTCTAAGTACATTATTTATTATTATAATTGCCTTTATGCTAAATTAAAAAAGTAATTTTAGATCGATTACCGTCTGTAAAGAACATGAAAGAAAGTGAACATAAAGAATGCTCATTCAACATTACTGTAACCATCATCCATTATGAGGATGGAATTGTTATACGAGACAAGTATGCATATGACTCGAAGTAAGTTTAAATAGTTTGGGATTTTTTTTTGTGGTTATATGGTAGATTCCTCCTGGTTATTCGAATCTGCATTGTCTATTTCTTAAAACCATATTTTTTTTAATTATGTAAAGCACATATAAATAAGAAAGTTAGTAGAATGTAAAGGAAGAAAATGCAGTAATTCTAAAAGATATTTTAGTTTTGAAGTAGATGTTTTGTTCTCAACTGCAATTAATTTTTGGCTGGCTGATAAGATAAGCTTTTATATATGTATATAAATTAATTAAAAAAAAAAGTTAATGTTCTGTGTTATAGGATCTGCTCGTGTCCCTTTTATTAGGATAGATCGTTATCTATCATTTTACATATCTCTATTGATAACCTACATTCTGCCATTATCTTTATTTGCAGTTCAACTTCTTTAATAATAATTCATCATAAAGTTCAGTTTTTGTAATAATTATATTTTTTTAGTATGGGAAAAGTTACACATGAAAAAAATGTAATTTCTAAAAAAAAGCAAAAGGTTTTTTTTGTACCCACTCAGTTTTTATTTTTTCATCACAATAGTTTCTATATTTAGAATTTCTGGACCATTTGATTTTTACAAAACTTTGTGCAATCACATACATGTTGTTTCTCATTGGCTGTCAAGTTCAGCAAAATATAAAAGCTGTGTTCCAAATAACTTTGTTCAAAATTTTATCTCTAAATTCCAAACAGTAAACATCTGGTCACCTTGGTGAACTGTAGTCAAAATTATAATTAATAAACTTAATACGTTGAAAAATTATATGATTTTTAGTCTTTTATATTTTAATTTATCACATGCATCCAAAAACAATTTCAAAGGAGTTATTTAAGGAGTTTCTCTAATCAAAACAATGTTGTGTTTAAAACTTAAGTCCTGTTATTACCGAAATTCAAGAAGTCTGCAAAAAGCTACAGCATTTAACAGATCATAGTTTTGATATTGAATAATGATCTTAAATTTAAAAGTCATATTATTACTTATTTTACTGCCTTGAAGGATATACAGTTAAAGGCCTACAAAAAGTAGTTTTGTTGTATTAAAGTAGTTAAGTTTTTATTAAATTTCTGAACACATAAATAATTTTTCTAAAGCCAAATAAATTATTATATTTTAATTATTTAATAAATTGTTTAACATAACCTTTTTTATAAATTAATTTAAAAGTATCAAGTTATTAATGGCAGTGTTTAAATTTTTTTTATTTATGCTTAACACACACTCTTTATGGTAATCTAAATAAATGAATTTCGTCTTACTTACTTAAACCTCTTTCACTCCAACATGGAGCATTGGGCGTACGTCATGGTCTGCCACCTCACCCTGTTGGCTGCAACGGTCTTAATCTCTCCCCATGACTTGTTAAGTTATTTTACTTCGTTGTTAATTGTTCTACGCCATGTTTTTGGCTTCCCTCTTTTCCTTTTACCCTGCGGGTTCTACTCTAAGGCCTCCTTTACTTTGACATTTTTGGGGCTTGCGTAGCACATGCCTGATCCACCGCCATTTTCGTTTTCTAATTTCATATTCTATTGGTTTTTGATTACATGCTTTTAATATCTCAGAATTTGTTACTTTTTGGAACCATTTGTTTTTAAGAATTTTTCGAAGGCATTTGTTATTAAATATTTGAAGTTTTTTCATGTTTGTTTTGTTCCCATGCCATGTTTCAGCTCCAAATAATAATATGGATTTTACATTTGTGTTAAAAACTCTTACTTTAGTTGGGAGTGAGATATTTTTATTTTTCCACAATTTATTGAGGATAGAAAAGCTTATTCGAACTTTATTTAATCTGTTTAATATATCCTCGTTAGTTCCTCCTTCATTGCTAATTATACAACCTAAATATGTGAAAGTATTTAAATTCTTCTATTATTTTATTGTCGAAATAGATGTTGTTTGTCTGTTTTGGGTTAATTTTCATAATTTTTGTCTTTTTCTAATTTAAATTTAACCATAGTTTCCTTGCCTCCTGATTAGAATCATTGTATTTGTTTGCATGTCTTGGAGAGTGCTAGGCATCAAGCAAAGATCTTCTGCAAAGCAGAGATCAGTCAGATGTAAATGAATGTGACTAGAAACCTGGAAAATCCAGACAAAAATATCCCCTTCTTAGAATAACACTATTTTTGAAACCAAAACTTGGTCAGATACTTGCCAAAACTTGATCAGAAAATGGGGGAAATCCAGTCGATGTATGAAAAATAAGCTAAAGTATATTTTTATTTTCTAGTGTGAAACATAATTATCTTGTGAATATTAAAGAAGATGATACACCTTGGCCTTTAAAACTAATATTATGCTTCACATTTTCTACTATACCATTTCTTGCCTGTGTTTTGGTTGGTTCAGTAAGTGTAAATTTGTAGCTTTTAAGTATTTATTATTTTAATTAGTGCATGATTGTATAGTTTTACTATTTTATTGTATAATTTTTTCTGTGTGGGAGGATTATATTTCATTGCAATTATCAAAATGAATTAAATATTTTTAAATTGTAAATATTATTACAATTATAATACTAATTTAATTTGGCTGCTAATCAAAAAACAATGGTCAGAATGGTGTAAAAATTGACAGGGACTCTCATTAATCAATATAATTTTATTATATCGACTAATGATAACATTTTTTAATTAGTACAGGACTGTACAGTTTTACTATTTTAATGTGTAAGTTTTTGTATGTTTTGTTTCTGAGGTTCTTTTTAATTAGGATTATATTTCGCTGCATAAAATGAATAAATTTTTTTGAAATTGTAAGTATCATTACAATTATAATACTGTAATGAGCCTAGGTTTCATACCAAAAGGAAAATCTCGGGGTAACTTTAAAAATATTTAATTAGGCAAAGCACAGCACGTAAACAACACTAATTTACAACTATTATGACTAAAACATTTTAATTTAAGTAACATTAAGCAAAATGAAAATTATAAATTGGATGGACAAAAGTTTGATGCATTCAGTCTGAAGACCAGGCTCTCTCTCTCTGATGATGCAAGTACCAATTACACAAAACTTAGATGTTCAACTAATAACACCCCCTTTATAGTTCACTAAGTGCATTGGTTTCTATGCTAATTTTATTTCATTGGCTGCTAATTGAAAACCACTATTCAGAATGTTGTAAAAATTGACAGGGACTATCATTAACCAATATAATTTTATTGCATTGACTAATTAGAATATTTTATTTGAGGAATAATTCAGGTAATGATGGGAGTCCTGACAAGTTAAGCAAAAAAAAAATCAGACCAAGCCTGGCCAAAAAAGGACCTGTAGCTAAAAGTTGAATCCTATTCGAAGAGCAAAATACCCCTTTTCCACTCACCTTAAAAAGACCCTAAAATCGAAATGGTTTTATCGTACCTTGAAAAGTGCCGAAGCTACCCACAAAACCCTAAAAAAAGTTAGAATTCAAACTTTTATCATAGTTGTATTCCTGTAAGAAAAAAGTAGACAAACCACTTCACTCTAATAGACCCTAAAACTGGATTTTATGATGTAGTCAACAAGTGGGATTTTAAAACCAATTATAAATCAGCATTTTCTTACTTTGTCTTTTGAATGATATTCGGATATAGTATATAGCCCTAAATTTTGCCAAAAGTTTCGAGTGAGAATTATATGAATATTATTCATTACAGTAAATGTTTTTCTATATTTTAAATCATTTATTAATAATTGTTATGATTTTTATATATTGCATCTAAAAATGTCTAATTAAATGCTCCCTAGGCTTGCAGATATTTGAAAGAAAAATTGAGGATTCGTAGAGAGAATAGAGCCAGCCAAGTTAACCTCAATAGATTATTTCCACTTGTAAAATTTCGTGACGGTATGAATATTTATTTATTTTTAAAAATAAAATTTCTTTTCAAAGAAACTGAAAAAACTTTTTTCAAAGAAACTTTTTCTGCAAATCTGAAGATTTTATTATCTCTGCAATTGTAGAAGAATGTAAACTGTTTAGAATATTCACATGCCATTCAACTAATGGTATTTAAAAACTATTTATATTACAACTTAGTGATTTTACAAACTGTAATATTAGCTAAACTCTGAATGTTTTAAGTAAAAATAACAGTTACATTAGTTGCAAATAAAACTTGGATGATAAATTTTATGTATTAAAAAATTATTTTAAGTATTTCTTTCATTAATTTAAAACGTTTCCTAATTTAAGGCGATCCATATGAAGATTGTGCAATTTGTTGGACTCATTTCACTAATGGTGAAAAGCTTCGGGTTCTTAAATGCTTACATGGTAAGTATATAAAAACATTTCTTGCCTTAGGCACTAATTCGAATGAATAATTTACTGTACTTGCTATAAAGCATTTTGCCTGTCACATCTTTACTTTTGGTGATTCACTATGTTAAGAATGCCAACAAGCTGCCTTTAAAACACATATTCAGGCTATTGTAGAAAATTGAACAGATTGGATTTAACTTAACTGTAGTTTCATTGTAGTCATCCAATTCAGACTTGCTATGTAATACTTCTAGATATTACAAACATTAAAAGTTTATTCAAAATCCATAACATTATAAAACTACTTAATAACAATTTTACAATAATAAACTTCAAAAATAAAAATTATGAATGAAAATATCAATATTGATATTCTCATTTGCAATCTCATCCCAATTCTTCTTGAGCTTTATTTTCAGTCGATCATTTGCTATGATTGAAGCACTTGAAATTGTTCAGGTAGAAGAGTTTTTCCACTGTCTTCCTTTTCAATCTTGGAAAATGGATGTTCAGCTTTCTTGCATTGCACATAGGTTTTTTTACAGGGCTGACAGCAAAGTTTTAAAATGAAGATGTAAAGAACTTGTTCAGGAATACGACAAATGCTACTCAAAAAGAAATTTAATTCATTTTTTATTTGTCAAAGTATTTTAAAATCCACAATAGTTTTGTTTTTATATCAAAACTGATATATAAAAGTAATAAACCTTGTGGCTACGGACTATTTGTTCCTTCACACAAATAAAAACTACTTAATAAATTCTTTATTGATTGGATAAACTATTTTTTAAGTTCTGATTTTTGTCATTTAAATTTTTGCAGCTTACCATCCTAAATGCATTGACAATTGGATATTAAAATATCAAAGAAAATGTCCTATGTGCAAGAGATTGGTGACATTAGGAGACTCTTTTGATGCTACAGATTCTGATCCTTCTGAAAGTACACCTCTTCTGGCATCCTCCAATGCCTCAAATTATGCACCTGGACCTTCAACAACACCAAATCATCATGTAGGTTTTTTTAATCTACCAGGCAATGCTCCAGGAAACTTTGTTCAACAATCGGCAGATATATCTATCGAAAATTCTGTGAATCGTGACACTCGGCCAAATCCTGAACAGAGTGCCCAATCTCGTTTCAGTGTTTAATTTTGTGTATAAAGAATCTCACATGAGAAACAATAGTTTTATAGCATTTGTTTCTTGGCTACAACAATGCATTGTTTTTAATGTTTGACCGTGACTTCCACAGTCATTTTTAACTTCGGAGCAGCAGTCACCTGTGTATGCTTTTATGTGAGGGTTTTATATGGTTGAGAATGAGCAACATAAGAATTAGTTTTTATGACAATAGTTTTACAAATAATCGTCAATATTAACTTTTTTTATATTTTTGTCTTCCAAGAATCTCTCAAAAAAATTATCTTGATATTAAAAATCTTCACAGCTGAGAGGAGTTTTGTGTTTGTTTTGATGAAGTGAACTGTTCTTGCAAATTATGTTGCAAAATTAGCCTCTAATCGCTTTATACTGAAGATTGGTTTATTAAAATAACTGAATAACAAAATGTTTCCTTTTTTTACATTGCATTTAACAGATAAATCATTACTTTACCATTGATATGCAAAAATCATTGCTCTGAACGTTTAAGTTGACATTTGTTTCAATCTTTTCTTGTGCATACTTTTTGAAAAGCCAGTCAGAAGATTACACTATTTTTTGTATAATTACTGCTTATAGTATGTGTGATATGTTTACCATAAATTTAACAAGTTTTTGTGTGCTCCAATTAAAAAGTTATTTTTTCATTTAAGGGGGTCTGGCACCTCCATAGAAGCCCATGTTAAATTGTCCAACTTTGGGGGCATCTCAAGAATTAACTAATTAATATATCCATTTCAAATTTTCACAGTTTCATCTATAGACATTTTTAAGTATTTTAACACAAGATTATTTTGAAAAACTAAAAACTAGATTAAATATGAATTTTTTTAAAATATCGTTGAAGAATGTCAATATTTTTAACCTAAAAGATTTTTTTTAAAAAAAAGTAAAAACTTTACAGACTATTCCCTGCGTTAAAATGTTTAAATATACTTGTGAATTACACATAAAAAATTTCAAGTATTTAAATGAATAACATTTTTAGTTATGTGCCCCCAAACATTCACATGATTCAAAAATTGTAAAACCGAGAAAAACCAATTTAAAGTTTTTATTGTTAACTCATTTCCTTACGAAGGATTTTTGCTTCCTCGTAATATTTGATTGGAATAACATTATCGGATCCTTAGTCGTTCGGCCGATCTGGGCAGTTTCACTAAAGAAAGGGTAAAATAAAATTGCCTTTAATGTCAAAAATATTTTTCCAATCGTCTTAAAACTTTGTGACATTATTAATAAAGGTTGATATAGTACTTTAAGCCACTAATTTTTTTTTTAATTTTTTCAATGATTTTGGGGTGCCAGACCCCCTTAACAAATACTGAAAATGTCTAAATGAAATTTTGTATTATAAAATTATTAAATTAGATCTAATATTTATATATTTATTTTACTGAAGTGATATGTATGAATGTGCTTACATTGTTTATTTTTGTATATTTATATACATACATATTTAGATAGTTTTGTGTAAAGTAATTAGGAGGATGGAACTTCAAGTTCAATTTTGAATAAAAACTTGTATTTTGAATCGTAAATTTCTCTTAATATAAAGAGGTACTGGATTTCTTTTTCCCGTAAATTTGAATTCCCACTCTGTGCAATGTTGTTTATTAATTACTTGACTACTTACTAGTCTTAAATATCTTATTTATATTTGCACACAACTCTGGCTGCCTAAAATAATTCATGATTGCTTTTATGTATCTTTAATATAAATAAACGAAAATTGATCAAAGACAATCCAAACCACACCACTCACAGACATAGAACAATAAAAGAGGATACGCTTTGTGACGGATACATCAAGTCATCAATAACTGGGCATACCAACCTCCTTCAAACATTTCATGTGTACACCAAAGAGTTCTATAGTAGGGTAGAGGAACGACTCGTACTGAGCTGCCATTGGCAGCCATGGCTCACTATTTAGCCCGATTAGAGTGGCAAAAGTTCTTTATACTTTTGATACTGAGAAAGGAAGTACACCCAGGGCAAAGGCGAGAATCGAGACGCACCCGTTACAGCTCGAGGACTGCTAGCGTTATGGTCTGTGATCCAAACCACTCGTCCATGGTGCTGTTGGTAGATTCAGTCTTGACCCTTCTATAGAACACTTTGGTGTACACTACAGCAGAGTTCATTCTAGAACTGAAAAAGGGCAGGGTGCGTTAAATATAAAAAGGGCACTTGCAAAAGTTTAGGGCACATAGTCTAAGAGCACTTGCAAAAAGTTTAGGGCATCTGAAATGCGATAAATAATAAATTTTTCGGATTTTTAGAAAATGCACTGGCATACCAAATAAAATGTTTATTATTTTACTACTCGATTTTATGAAACATCTTTTCTAGTAAGTGAAGAACAATGATGAGGCACTTATGCCTAACAATGAGCCAGAACTGCAAACAGATCTACTAGAGCAAAGTGGTGGAAATCATTAATGCTACTAATTAAACAAACGTGGGTTTTGTTTGCATTCAGGTCAAGCATTTAAAATTAAAAGCATGGTTCATACACTTTTTTCAAGTGTAGTAGAACTCAAAATATTCAAAGAGGTGCTGATTATAAGAATGTCAGAAAAATCAAACTAAGCCGACCTGTCACTGTTCCTCTTTATTCCATGTCAAGTCAATTAATTTTTTTTGTACCCACAAAAAAAAATTACTAGGCATGACATCTAACAAAAAAAAGGCCGATTATTAAGTTATAAATCGCATGTAAAGTTTAGTAAGTGCACTTTTTCCAAGATTCTAATATAAGTTGAAAGAAAAAAAAACTATTACAAAAAGCTACAACTCAAACTGAAACAAAAGCTATAGCCCAAACTACATCTTACAATTTGGATTTGGTTAAACCGAAATTAAAATATAACTCATTATCTAACAGCCCAACAATACATTGAGTAATTGATTAAAATATACATTTTCTCCAATTATCCAAATTTTCAATTATTTATACGAACGTGGTTTGGTCCCAATTCCAAATGCTTTGGATAATTGGAGTTCTACAGTACTATTCAAGAATTTTTTTCAGAAAAATTCAAGAACTAGGAATTACTAACAAAATTTTTAATATATAAAGCGTGTATTTGCCAATACTCCGTTAAAAAACAACTAAAACCAATCTCAAATCTGAAACCCCAGTATAAGACAAAATAAAAAGGCCCTATACTTTCAAAAGTAAACCAAAAAAAAAAAAAAAAAAAAAATCCCCCTTAACATTCAACATGCTCTTGCGATCACAAGGTCACGACTCTGAAACAATAGATCTGAAGAAAACATTTTGGTTGGTCCGATTAGGCCTGAACCGGAGCTACAAAAGTATTGAGACACTCTTTCCGATCACGCAAACGCAAACTGTCAATCATTGAGGAGGCAATGTGCTGTCATCGGTGGATTTCTAAAAAATTACTAGGCACAAAAAAGTGAATTAACCAAGAAAATTACAAAGTGATTAAACCATTATGCATGGACTGCAAATTTTTGGTCCGGAGAAGATGATCCTCTTTTAATGGGGGATTGCACTCTAGCCGTTGGTGGATATTTGAAGACATCTTAGTGTAATATAATCTTAATTCATCCTTACATTTTAATTAAAATTTTTACTTTCATTAGCAAAATCCATTATTTAAACTTGCTATTTATCAAAATTTAAGTTTAGTTTTCATTGATATAAACCGAGAATGAAGGAAACAATTTTTTTCAGGTTGTGTTAAGTTGTGGAACATTTTAGGTCTTTAGTGTTAAGGGGTCACAGGAGTCTTAAAAATGTGCAAAGACGATACTACATAGCATAGTTTGATCTCTCTTGTAATTTTTTAACTACTCAATAAATGAGTATAATTTTTTTATATGTAATTCTACTAGATTTATTTATTATAAAACAAGTTTTAAAATTTATGAAACTTTAGCCAAAACTAAAATAAATAATATTAAACATGAAGCTATTTGAACACATTGTGATTAGGCTTGCGCGGCAAATTGTGAGGTCAAAATTGAAAAAATGACCAAGAAAATGACTTTATATTGTACAAATATGTTCAAACAAAGACTTATACCTAAATTTTCAGCTCAATTTTAATTAGAATTTATTTAAAGAACTTTTTTCAAAAAAAAATAATAAAAATTTAAAAATTTTGATTTTAAATTTTTTTAAAAATAATTTCTAATTAAAATTCAGCTGAGAATTTAGGTATAAGTCTTTGTCTGTACATATTTGTACAATATAAAGTCCTTTTTGTGGTCAGTTTTTCGATTTTGACCTCACAATTTGCCGCGCAAGCCTAATCACAATGTGTTCAAATAGCTTCATGTTTAATATTATTTATTTTAGTTTTGGCTAAAGTTTCATAAATTTTAAAACTTGTTTTATAATAAATAAATCCTGTAGAATTACATATAAAAAAATTATACTCATTTATTGAGTAGTTAAAAAATAACATGAAAGATCAAACTATATTTTGTAGTTCCTTCTTTGCACATTTTTAAGACTCCTGTGACCCCTTAAGCCGTTAGTTAAAGCTAACCCCCTCAATGACCTTGTTCAAGGCATGATTTTTGCTCAAAATTCTCGGATCGTCTATGTGGTTCTAAAATCGATTATCTTTGGTATTTATTAATGATTAAGTTTAGAAAAACGGGTTAAAAGTATAATATAACGTAACGTGGGTTAAATAAATTTTTGAAAAAAAAAGTTGGATAAGCGGAATTTTTTAAAAACTCGGGAAAACGCGGAAATTATTAAAAGAAAATCGGCAAGGAGGGCGGGATTTGTGTTGTAAAAAAGGGCATATAGGGCGGGATTTATATTAAAAAAAGGCGGGCAGGGCGCTCCGCCCCGTGAAAAACGCTTAGAATGATCTCTGCACTACAGGGTACATTTAACCTTCTAATGCATACTGTTACCGTTTGGTAACAAGTAACATAATCCACTTTATTCTATTAAATTTAGAGCTCCTCCAAGACAAAGCTGTGTTTTTTCATCTATTACATTTCATTTTAAAGTTGTAGTTACTAATAATCCTCATAGATGACAGTAAAAAAAGTGTATTCAAAATTAAAGAGTGAGGTTATTAACTTTTGTGAAATTATGTTTTTGGCAGTATTCAAATAATAATAATATTAGTACTAAATACTAATAAATTGTTTTGAAAAATTAATCATAGTTAAAAAAGGGTTATTTTGAAATATTTTTAGTAGTTTTCTAGTCATTATTAACAAAATTGGAATTTTGCAGTTGGTTTTTGTCATATGGAAAAAATTTAAAAAATTGAAATTATTAAAAAAAATTTAAAGTATTTTTCCCATAATGTGTGAGTATTAAAGATACATATATATTTTTTTGGGATGAAAATAAAAATTCATGCATTGGAGGGTTAAGTTTGGATAAGCGATCTAATATGTTTGCCCTTTTTGACAATTAAATCAACTTTGCCTATCGATTCACTAACTTATGTAAACCCATTTCAATGGGTCTTCTTTAATCCATTTAGTACCGAATTTTAAATTGAGCAGATAAAAATCAGTTTTGGCTGTATCATATGTATATAACTCAGATTAAATTTTCAGTAAAAAAAGTTGGTGAATTGTCAAAGTGCTGAAAATTTCCTAATAATTGGATAATACGATCCTAAAAATGAAACACGCACTAGAATCCTACTTGCAGTGTCAGTGTATTTTTGTTTAGTTATAACTATAAGATAAACTGATTTGGAACTCTCTCCCTTGTTTCTTGAGGTAGAAACTGTTTAATGCTGAAAAATTCCTTCTTTAAATATTTCTCTCTTTTTTTTAAAGATATATACATGATTATCTCATATCTAAGTCGAAAAGTATATATATATTATAGAAAATTCTGGCTTACAAAGGGGCTGGGGAGCCCAGTCGGTTAGGCACTCGCCTAGCATGCAAGGTCCAGGGATCAATCTGCAGTCGCATTTGTCGCAAAATGCGACGAGTTGCACGAAAATGCGAAAAAAATATTATTGGCAGTCGCGAAAATGCGACAACGTAATTCGGTGAAACTAAACTTAAATTTCAATAAACAACAAGTTCAAATAACCGATTCTAATAATGAAAATAAAAAATTTAATCAAAATAATAAGATGAATTCAGATTAGATCATCACTAAGATGTCTTCAAATCTCGGCCAGCCAGTGCAACCTACCATTTTTAAGTCAGTCCAATTGTGCTTCCTGATTTACTCATATTACAGCCTAGTAATTTTAACGAAATCTACCGATGATGTCACATTACGTGAGAATGATTGACAGTTGTCTGGCTCTTTGTGATCGGAAGAGTATCTTGTTACTTTTGTTGCTCCGGTTCAGGCCAACTCTGACAACCAGAATATATTTTCTGATCGAGTGTCCGATTCACGATGTCCGTGTGAGTCGTGATCAACTTGAATGTTAAAATACTTTTTTTTATAATTGCGTGAAAAAAAATCGGACTTTTACATTATCATTTCAATATCAGACGCGTGCGTAAAGTTATACTTTTTAGAAACAGTGATACAAAATTACTTTTTTTCACCCAAAAGCAGTGCAACAAAGTACTTTGTGTCACTCTTTTCATTGGATGCCAACATTTCAAGTAAAATTTCGATTTGATAATACTCATAACATCCAAAGATTTATCGATCTGCTTTATTTAAAAATATTATGAGCGTGAATTATTTTTGAATCAATGAAATTTTTTTCTCGCGATGGGAATATTTCTTTAGTCACGCCCTTCGAACTGCGAGTTCATTGGTTGCTTTCTTTGACAAAATGTTGAAACACGCTTATTGGTTTTTATAGCATCACGCGCTCCGAACTGCGAGTTTATTTGTTGTTTTCTTTGACATCTCTCCTGGAAGCTCCGAACTCATTTTACTCTAATTAGCACGTGAAATATTTTTGAACCAATGATATTTGATTTTTTTCACGCAATTATAAAAAATAGTGTATGAAACACGTGCGAAAAGTAAACTTTTTAAATCACGTGTCTTTATTTCACTCGCTCGTACCTCGCTCGTGAAATAAAATCCACTAGTTTTAAAAAGCATTACTTTTCACACTTGTTGCATAAATAACTATTTTATAATTGCGTGAAAAAAAGCCGACTTTTACATTATAATTTCAATATCAGACGCGTGCACAAAGCTAGACTTTTTGAAACAGTGAAAAAAAGTACTTTTTTTCACCCAAAAGCAGTGAAAAAAAGACTTTGTCGCACTCTTTTTATAAGATGCCAACATTTCAAGGTAAAATTTCGATTTGATAATACTCATAAACAAACAAAATCCAAAGATCGATCTGCTGTATTTAAAAATATTATGCGCGTGAATTATTTTTGAATCAATGAATTTTTTTTCTCGCGATGGGAATATTTCTTAAGTCACGTCCTTCGAACTGCGAGTTCATTGGTTGCTTTCTTTGACAAAATGTTGAAACACGCTTATTGGTTTTTTATAGCGTCACGCGCTCCGAACTGCGAGTTCATTGGTTGTTTTCCTTGACATCTCTTAGTCTATTTTAGTCTAATTAGCACGTGAATTATTTTTGAACCAATGGGCTTTGATTTTTTTCACGCAATTATAAAAAATAGTGTATGAAACACGTGCGAAAAGTAAACTTTTTAAAACACGTGTCTTTATTTCACTCGCTCGTACCTCGCTCGTGAAATAAAATCCACTTGTTTTAAAAAGCATTACTTTTCGCACTAGTTGCATAAATATCTATTGTTCACGTTTGAACCTTTTATTCTACTTCCGCCCGTACTAGGTTTTCTGATTTTAAACAATATTTAGGTGTTTTTTTAATGGACTTAGATTTTATGTTGCAATTTAATTTCTAGTCATTGAATTTTTCTGGAAAAGTGCTTGGATTTTTTTTTTAAACAAATGTTTGAACCATTTTAATAAGGATGTGTATTAGACCAAAAGTTTGGGATTTCAAAAAGCAAAACTTGATTTAATACACCAAATTAACAGCAAAAACATGTTCATAGACAAATATGAAGATAGTCCAACACCATAAATCAAAGTAAATACCCACTTACTTGAACTTATTTAAAAATTATTAGAAAAAATAATTTATTTCTTTATTTAAAAATGCTTAGCAAAAAAAGTTAAAAGTACTTTTAGTAGTATAGTTTTATATAATTATTTAAATTTGTCATGTCGTGATTCATAAAAAAAAAATTATCAATGTATTGTTAAGCTATACTGCTTAACAAAATTAACTGCTACACAAAGATTGAGTTGTGTATAGATTCGAGTGATTTAATTGGCGTGACGTTGATTTATAAGCAATTAAGGGGTCACAGGAGTCTTAAAAATGTGCAAAGAAGATACTACATAGCATTGTTTGATCTCTCTTGTAATTTTTTAACTACTCAATAAATGAGTATAATTTTGTTATATGTAATTCTACAAGATTTATTTATTATAAAACAAGTTTTAAAATTTATGAAACTTTAGCCAAAACTAAAATAAACGATATTAAACATGAAGGTACTTGAACACACTGTGATTAGGCTTGCGCGACAAATTGTGAGGTCAAAATTGAAAAAATGACCAAGAAAATGACTTTATATTGTACAAATATGTACAGACTAGGACTTATACCTAAATTCTCAGCTCAATTTTAATTAGAAATTATTTTAAGAACTTTTTTCTAAAAAAATTATTAAAAAATTAAAAATTTTGATTTTAAATTTTTTAAAAAATAATTTCTAATTGAAATTGAGCTGAGAATTTAGGTATAAGTCTTTGTTTGTACATATTTGTACAATATAAAGTCATTTTCTTATTCATTTTTTCAATTTTGACCTCACAATTTGCCGCGCAAGCCTAATCACAGTGTGTTCAAGTACCTTCATGTTTAATATAATTTATTTTAGTTTTGGCTAAAGTTTCATAAATTTTAAAACTTGTTTTATAATAAATAAATCTTGTAGAATTACATATAACAAAATTATACTTTTCATTCAGTAGTTTAAAAATGACATGAAAGATCAAACTATGCTATGTAGTATCTTCTTTGCACATTTTTAAGACTCCTGTGACCCCTTAATTTTTCTTTAGCATTTCGCTATAGCTTTTTTTTTACATTTTAGCATTTTTGCTACAGCATTTTTTGACCCAGGTTGGTCCCTGGAAAGGTCCCAGGTTCGGGTCCGGGCATCGCCAAAAATTACTGACGACCTATAAACAGCCCGTGCAGCCAAAAATGTCCGACGAATAATATCCCGTGTAAGGGAGTGCACGTTAAATATCCTTCAAATTCCTTACGCTGCGTACGATGTCGCCCTTAACAGTTGCGTTGGGTGCCTATTCAGGTGTCGGCTCGTCACTTGACTGTGGTTCTAAAATATGACGCCCGTCTCCAATAGCTCTCGTGTAGCTCTGGTGCGACGATAATTCAAAACCTAACCCAACCTAGCTTACAATTTTCTGTTTTTATTGTTTGCTGTAAGGGTAGCAGGTATGAGAGGGTGAAGGGTATTTAACGTCTATTAAGTTATAGTAGTATAGAAAAATAATTTATCCTTTAAAGGCACCCCTCTCAAAGACATCAATTAACAGGTGCGGTGTTCTTCTGGTGGTCAGTCAGGCTAAGTACAGCTGGGGAAAAAAAAAACGAATCACCCCTCGTTTCTCGGCTGGTATTGATCAAGGAATTTTGTGTAAGGTGTCAATTTTCAGGAAATAGCGTGAGGAATTGAGAACTGGCAACGAAAATTGTAATAGGGGTCGTCTACATATTAAAATGAGTACCAACTTTGAAAATTCCAATGGCAACACCCATTTTTTTTTACATAAAAATGTTCAGCACCTTCAAAATACCCACTGAACTGAACTGAAACTCTGGAAGAAGCATCCCGATGATAAGCTGGTGAAGCTTTTTTTTGGGTCACTTGGCGACAGCTTTAGGGAGAATATGTGCCATATTTGGCATAATCTCGCCGATCAAAATGGACACTTGACTTGCAGTTTGCATTGGATGTCGCCAATCGCTCGCCAAGAATAGTACTCCAAGGAATTTAAGTTTTAAAGATTGTTGCTGCAATTCTATTTTTTTTAAAAGTACATGTTTCCGAAACTTCATTATGTAAAGAACCTCCTAAAGCAATAACCTATCAATTTTCTGCTTAAAAAATTCTTGAAAAAGTTGGTTAAAAATGACTATTTTAACAGGTAAAGTATAGGATTGGCGGCAAAAGTTGGGTTACTCTTACAGGGTTGCCGGGCTTCACCGACCCGTTTGACGGGTGTTTCGATACTCCTTCCAGAGTTTCAGTTCAGTTCAGTGAAAATACCCCATGTATAAAAAGTAATTGTTTATTCTGCATTATTTGCTGAGATATAAGTATTCAAAGTTGAACGCCCATAATGTTAAAAAAGTTTCACAAACTTTTATTCATACCTCTACAAATAAAATGAATTAAACAAAGATTTTTTTTTCATTATATACTTCTTAATTTTCCAAAAACAAATCACATATGTTTTTTCACCAATTTTTCATTTTTAATAATTTTTTATTTAAATTTAAATAAGAAAAAATAAAACATGAATAGCAACCCCAAATTTTTTTTACATAAATCGATAAAGTAGATCAAGTAGAACCAAAATCCCGAATTTTTTGATTCAAAACAATTATTTGCCGAGTTATTGTAAAAAAACTGAAAAAGACGAATTTTAGGGACCGTTTAAAAAATTACTCGGCACATTTGATCCTAAATTGCATTATCGTTTGGTGATTAAAAAGTGTTTGTTGGTAAATGTTTATTCAAATTATCGATTTCTGTCAAATGTCTAAAAATCTTTTCTTATTTCAAGTGCATACAATGAATTTTGTTTGTATAATTAACATTAAATTATATCGGTTACTATATTTTTTTTAATGTATGTTATTTCCAATACAATTTCAAAAAGCGTGTTTAATATTAAAAATTAAATATCCTAGAATATAATTGGAATTCGGTTTTAAATACATTTGATTGATACCACATTAATTATTTAAAATGATTATAGTGCCTACTGCGTTGGTTAAAAATCATTACCAAATCATCCTGAGTAATTTTATTTTGCTTTCCTTAAATATCGTGTTAAGGTCGTAACCCTCAATTTGCAAAACGTGGTTTACCGTTAAAAAACTAAACTCCTCGGCGCAACATCCCATTAGTGGGAAAGGGCCTGCCGTGCCCATTTCAGCTTTCGTGATACAAGGGCTCTGGGGTGCAAGGCATATGTCCCGGTAATGTGGAAAGCCTCACGCGGAACGCCAAGCGTTTAGTTCCCCAAGCATGCTTGGTCCCCAATTTATCGACCCACTTAAGGGATGAAAGGATGGGTCAGCCCCGCCCAATCCGGGATTAGATCCCCGGACCTGTGGCGTTTCAATGCGAAATAAGCACTACCACTAAGCCACTGGGCCGATATTACAGATATAGTGCGACGAATTTTAAACAAACTTTTTGCAACAATTTGAATGAAACAAAAATTTGCATGAAAAGTTTAAAACATAAGTGTAATAATCATGTTTTTCAATCTGATTGTAACTAATAGCATTTGAAAATCTGTACGTTATAAATAACCGTATATGCGACTTAATTTAAAATTAAAACTTTTCATCTTCTAGCCATTATTTTATTTCTGAATTTTAGAATTAAAAAAAATCGAAAAATCCCAATATTACTGAAGAAAGTTAAATTCTAGCATCCGTTGGCGAGATTATGCTAACCCTTTTTTAGCTTGTCGTTTTGAAAAGACACAACCAAAAGATTACCTTTTTTCACTTAGGAGATTTGCCCCTAAACGAGTTCAAAATTAAAGCTTTAATATCTCACCAAATAATGCAAAATAAATAATTCTTTTTTATACATGGGGTATTTTGAAGGTGCTGAACATTTTTATGTAAAAAAAATTGGGTGTTGCCATTGGAATTTTCAAAGTTGGTACTCATTTTAATATGTAGACGACCCCTATTGCAATTTTTGTTGCCAGTTCCCAATTCCTCACGCTATTTCCTGAAAATTGACACCTTACAAAAAATTACTTGATCAATAGCAGCCGAGAAACGAGGGGTGATTCGTTTTTTTTCCCCCAGCTGTACCTCAAAGAGGACTATTTCTACGTGTATGTCACTGACCTTGTTGTGTACAGTTCTTATGATAAAACAAAAAATAAAAGGTAATGTCAAGCGAGTGGACCCGGGCACGAATCCTATTTAAGGCATGGATATGGAGCACCTTCTCCGCATGTATTCAAGACAATACAAATGTGTTGTCTTGAGTACATGTGGAGAAGGTTAAAGTTTTAAGTCCGAGAGTCCTATGGGCGATCATAGCGTAGAGCCATGGATGCAGGTTGTCTGGAGAAAAATGCCCCTTCCCTGCAGAGACATGGCTAAATTGAGGAGGTGGAGCCCTTTCGGAGTGTAAGTCAGACATCCACCCTTACAGGGTCACTCAAGGCCTTGTGCCAACAGATGCTACTACTGCACCCTCTTGCTTGCCAGGCTAGGGCAACAACAGGGAAAGTTAATAACAAAGGACGGAATTTTTAAAAGAAATCGGTAACGAGTAAAGTGTGTTAATTAGCTATCTGATTTTAAAATGAAAAAACAAAAAACAGTTTAGTGCTTCCATTATTTTTATCTGAACAAATGCCTGGAAGACCAGTAGTTCATGTAAAATTGCGGAGTAAGCGTCTCAAACAGTATCTCAACCTTTGACGATTCCTCATCAGTTGATCATACACACTGCTCAAAAGAATTGGGGAATGTATATGGTTTAAACCCTTTCACCCCAATGATTCACCAAGTTGAACTCGCACTTATCTATAGTTAGATAGAAGAATCATGTCTTTTGAAGAATTAAATTAAGTTTGTTTTAATTAAATGAAAATATGAAAAGCATGCTAAAATAAAATTCACTCCCAAACTATTTTATGAAATAGATTGACCCTAAATTCATCACGCTTGCATTCTTAGATGTTTAAAAATTGGTTTTTATTTTTTTTTAAACTAAAATTTTGAAATTTTTTTAATAAATTATTCAAAAGTTATAATTTCAAATCCCCCCCCCCCCTAAATTTTACTTCATCATTTTATCGTGGATGTATAACGACTATTTTGAAAATAAAAATTTGGTATTGAAGAAGTAACAGAAGTACTCTCCTAATTGTTTTGAGCTGTGTATAGGATACCGCGGTGGGATATCATTTCAGTAAAGCTGCAATGGGGCTTGCCCATTATAGATTTTTTTAAAAAAGAAAATAGATAAATGAACAAAAATTTTGAAGATCGGTGCGTCGTATCAATAGAAAAAAAGGCTTTAATAGTTTGTAAGTGGGATGTGTTCATTAAAGGCTTAACTTTGAAGGAGCGTTTTAGGGCTTTTCCCCTATTCCGATTTTGGATGTTAGTAAGCACCAATTTCCGAACAAATATATATTAAAAAACCAAAAATTAAATTTTTTTCCCAAAATGAGTAACAAATGGGGCACTGTGTCCATGGTTTATCCTAAGAATAAAAATCTCTATATGTCAGATTGGCTATGAGTTGAGTCACTTGATCAGGGTTTTTCAACCTTTCTTTTTAATTCGAAAGAATTACAGAAACACCTCCCTGTTCATGCTCTGCTTCCGTGAAGAAGTAACATGAACAGAGGGATAGTTTTGATTTTTGAATTAATACCAGAGGCACTGTACCTTTTAATATTTAAAGGGCAAAAAAAATATCAAAATGTACTTTGAGTCAGAGGTACTGTTTTAAGAGTGTGCAATAACTACTTTTAAAAAGGGGCACAAAATTGTTTCAATGATTATTCTCTAAACAAGAAAGAACATGTTAAAAGGTGTATTTACAGTGTATCACCTTGTTCTCATACATTCTATGATAAAAAAACAGTAGGAAACAACAATTTTTTTTGAAAATTAATAAAATAGTTTATTTTTAATTATTAGAATTTTGTGATGCATTATTTTCATACATTCTATAAAAATATTTTATTTAAATTATTAACAATTGTTATGATGTACAATGTTAAAATTTTACGGTTAATTCATTAAAATACAATTAAGTAAAAACATGACCAAATGATTTGAATAATTTCTTTTGAAAACTTACATTTCACATATGGAATGAAACAATGCTAAAAAAACTTAACATGATATGAGATTAAGAGGAAGTAAAAAACATGTTCTTCTATTTCCAATGTTAAGTCAATGATCAAAGACAAGTCTTAAATAGCAACTAGTACTTATTTACACAAGTTCAAAGAGTTTGCTTTAATTACTAAATTAAAAATTTTCACACATTTTCTACAAGATTTTATTTAAAAATATAAGATATAAATCTATATTAAAAGTAATAGGTAACAAAATTAAAAAGCCAACCTAGAATCCAAATAAAACTTTTAAAACTTACTCATGCAAAAAGAACCTTCTTGTTAATAAACTTAAAAGCAAGCTGATAGTATAATCTGTTTTAACATGGAAAATGCAAAAAGAAAGGAATGTTTTAATTTTCCATTAAACCAAAATAAGTTGATTGGTCGATTCAACATTGAATAAAAAACAAGGAATGTACTTAACAACATAAACAAACATTGTTTACACAAAAGTTAGTAAAAACATTTATGTTTGGTTACAAAAGACAAAAGCCCGAAATGCAAGTCTTTTTATGTGTTCACATCCATTTTCATTCCCGTGAATAAAGAATCGATGTTTGACGACTAAAGCTGCAACACCGACAAAAACAGACAAATGCAATAGAAATTTAATTAAAATTATGGCACAAGAATGTATAATTTGCTAAATGAAACATATCTTTAAAATATTCCATTACCCTGACATGCTCTAATTCTTTAAGTCCATTTTTAACTTACAAAACACAGCAGTGCAGTTGAACCAATTATCCAATTAACAGAAGAACAAGAATTTTAACAACATTTTTACACCAAGTTAAAACACATTTTAAAAGTTGGCAATTCTTAAAAGCAAAATCTGAACACATTGGATTGCTGTGTTACTATATACGTAGAACAATATAATATAAAAATTTCAAAATATGCAATAAAAATATTACTAATATTAAACTGTACAAAAGCTTTTAAACAATGAATAAATCCATAAAAAGTGTTGCTTTCGAGCACAAAGCAGAATTGCTTCTTTAGCAAAAGATTACCGAAAACAAGAACTTTTTTAGATAAACTTAAAAAAAAATGCTAATGTCACAAGAACGAGGGTGATTATTGCGCCTTCCCCTTCAGTGTCTTTGGCTTCTGGCATGTTGAATTTCCCTGGACTGCACATGACCAGCATGGTTTGCAGCTATATGGTATATTTCTCTATGAGTAATATGATGAGAATAGCTGGAGTATGATGCTTGAAATGCATGAACCTTTAAAACAAAGATCCATTTTTAAATAAGGGGCAAATACTAAAAATTGACAAATATTCCAAAACTGGATGAATATGCAATACAGATAAATACACTCTATTGGATACTTTGTAGATGATCACAATATGCAAATTACAGGATTTTAGACTTTTCTTTTAAATGTTATACACTTTAATTGATCATAGTGAGAAGAACACATAGAACTTAAAATCAAAGAAATCTTTTTTCATGAAATCATGAAACCACTAATATAAAAAAATCATAGCAACTCTTAAAAAAAAAATATTATCCAAGGAGAAAAAAAACTAAGTACTCAGAAAAATAACTCATATTTTGTATTTTCATAATAGTGCTATTTTGACTAATGTTAGAAACATTTAGTAACAGAGCAAAAAGAAAGAAAAAAACATGTAAAAATTGAGTAATAAAAAACAAACAAAAATGTACACTTCAAATAGCTTATTTTTGTTAAATTGAGCCATTTCATTCATTCAGCTATGTGGTAAGACCTATGTCAATCCTGCCTGACAACGTGTAGCTCTAGTGCGACGATAATTCAAACCTAACTAACCTGTCTGGCATAACTTCTAATTATAGACAAACTATTGTTAGACATCTATTTTTTTAAAATAAGAAATTGCATTTTTCTGAAGTAAAGTTAAGCAAAACATCACAATTTGTTTCTCTTTTGATAATTATTCGACAGTTCTTAAGACTCTAAACGAGAAAAAGGTGACCATTTGATTGAAAGGTTGTCATTAATTTAAAATCTAAAGAGAAGCTTTCAGTTTATGACATCATTCTACAGGGTGAGGCAAACAAAAGTGGCCCCGGTCTAGAGATGGAATATGTTGAAATGCTTGCCGAGAAAAACTCTTGAAGCCTGTTTTTGCATTGGTTGGATCGAATTAGCTTCACATTAGAGCTACTCATAGACTAGTGGCGAGTTCAGATCTTAGTTCGTATTGTATGAAGACATCCCATAATGTAAATTTTGTGCCTTGCACTCCTGCAATCAATTTAGAATGTTTTGTATTACCAAAAACCAAAAAAGTCCGATTCTCTAGGATAAATAACGACTGAAACAATCAAATCATCACTGTGGGAACTTTACTTGATCAGCTCTACAAACCTTGTTTATATTTCATTTCAACTAGCTTATTAAAACGTAACGTAGTTGACGGCAAATAAGTCGCCAAGCGTTTGTTTGGGCTTAATATTGAAGCGATCAATAGCATCAGTTAGCAACCTGTTTTTGTATTGGTTTTAGATTTGGCAACATTTCTGTCGTATTCTTATCTCTAGACCGGGGCCACTTTTGTTTGCCTCACCCTGTATCTACTTCCAACTAATGTCGTATCTATTAAATCTGTTTCATAATTTCTTAAAACCATTCACAACAGTTTTCAGAATTGTAGTTAAAGTGTAACAAAGCAAAGGCACTAAAAATAGTAAGTGGCTGACCACTGGTCAGTGTAACGCTATTTCTTCCCAAACAAGAAGAACTCAGTTTTCATTAAATTCATTCCACGAGCATTAGAAAGTGTCAGATAGTGTAACCTAATTGCTCCTTATATAAATTTGAGAATATAATGTCACTATCTGTTTACAGTTACATGATATGTTGTGCTAATTTAAGCTTATTTTTTGCTCTATGATACAGTACAATTTTTAAAAGACATTCTCATTTGATACTCATAATCAGAGATTCATAATGTTTTAAAATTCATTTCTATTATATATCGTCACACCAATTTATAAAATTCTTGTTTTCTTATATGACCTAGAGCAAATTAATTCAGACTTCAAGATTATGAAATTCCGATGTTAGAGTCCCTTACAAATTTTTAATTAAGTATATAAAAACATAAAAAACAATTATCACAAGCACATCAAATCAAGGGGACACTACAATAAAACCAATGTGAAATATTATTCGAAGCAATTACAGTTATAAAAAAGTAATTATATGTTATTTAATTACATACTTGTGCTGGTGGTGCATGCCTTGGAGATGCTGGTCAAAATGGATTCATAGGATGATGAGGCTAAAAATAGCAACATATTAAATAACATAAACAGTAGAATGTTAAGAACAAAGTTTAATGTTACGTTATAAAAAGAGTTCTTAATGAATGTTTGGGTTATTGTTTCACCTTCATGTAATATATTGCAGATTCATGTTGTTGATGAATAAATAGAAAGACGAAGTATTTTATGTTTAGTCTTATTCAAAATAAAAAGTATAAACATAGTTATAACTTTGACAAGTTAACTGTCATTTTAATATAATTTTGGTAAAAACAAGGCTCAATAAAAAAAAAACTAAAAATCTAGTTATTCTTGAGAAAAAAATCTTGTTTGTATTTGAAACAACACACCTTAGAGAAGTTAAGTATATTTTGTAAAGAGTCATAAGAATTCCTATTAGTTTATTTAGAAGTAGAATGCACTGTGAAAGATAAAACTTACTGTAACATAAAAATTTGCAGCAAAGCAGACTCAACAAACAAAACCCTAAAGAGATAATATTAACATAGTTTTGGTAATTTACAAATTTTCAATCTATAATAATAAAAGAAAGAGTCTGTCTGTGTGTCTCTCTGTGTGTATGTCTGTGGATCGCAAAAAACCTACTTAGACTGCTCTAAAAAATTCGAAATTTTTAATATAGGTTCCTTTTAATACCTACGTGTGCACCTGAGGCTTAGTTTTTTCATATTTGATTGTGATTTTTAATTAATATAATTAGTTTCAAAAAACGTCATCCACGTGGAATTGTGGGACCATAACAGGGCTTGAAAATACATGGACCGGGCCGAAATGGGGACTTGACGCCATCCTCTATTAGTTTGATTGATTGAGTTTGGTTGAGATATGCGCTCGCCCTAAGGCTGCTTCATCCTCTATTAGTGTTTGCTTTTTTAAGTGTGCATGCGCCAACACGAATTTAATTTTGTTTTGTTTTTGAGTGTATTTTCACAAGTAAGCATGCCTCTAAAATTAAGCAATACGATGTTTACGGGTTCCCAGTAAGGCAGGACCATACTGCTAGTTTGGAATGAAGCAAACAGCTTCCTTCTTCCAAAATAAAAATGGTTATTAATTTGAATGTCTTTGGCATTTCATTGCCCTTTATCCGTGACTAAATTACAAGTGTCCTTTGAAATATTCAAAGAACTGTTTTGTTTAACTAAACTATTTACATTAATTATCTGAATAGTAAAATTAAAAAGTAATGTGGAAATACTCACTGGTCTAGAAGGCTCAACAGTATTTCTGACATGTCATAGTGACAGTATTTGATGTAGGAAGTTTATGTTTAATGTTAACTTGTTGATAATTAATCTTAGTTTCTCCAATAGATAAGGTCTATTTTAAAAACAAATTAAGTTTAACTTTAATTTTTATAAAAGGTAAATTTAAAAGTTTACAGAAAGATGCAAAATTTGTCCGCCGCCTAAAGCCTACCTCCAAGTTTTATAACTAACCACGATCTAGTCTTATAGGAAAACTTTCACTTTACCAACAAATAAAAAAAAATCCCTAAAAGTTATTTAGGGGAATAATTTATTTGTGTTAATGCAAAATATATTAAAGCATTAGCTACCACCATCCTGTTCTAATGACAATGGTAATCGTTACTTCTAAGTTAACGCCAAAATAAAATGTTTCATGCCATTTATAGCATATTTAATAAACTATTATTTGACTTGCAGAAATTTCTAATTAAATACAAAAATCATTTAATAAGTAATACCTCAACTTGATAATCAATCGTTTGGTGAGAAGATTGCTCATTCGAACTTGAAAACCTTTTGCGTTTATATTTCTGATAAGTAGATGGACCAGCTACCGGCTAAAAACAAAATACAGATATTGAAGAAAATTTTGTGCTATGTGGTCTGCCACTGTTAAGCATGTTGGGAATACTAAAATATTTCATGTTAACAGACAGGAAATTTTTTACATTCAACTAGTGAAAGGAAAACCCAAAAAACCTTTAAGAAATTAGTAATTATCATGCATTAATACTGCATGAAATATGTAACATTTACTTAAAGAATAACAAATATTAATGGTTAAAATAATTGAAAAATAAAATGACAAAGAACATTTGTGTTTCGCAAAAAAATCATGTTCTTATTTAATTTTCAAAAATAATATTAAGTTAAATAATATTATGATAAGTTTCGCTTTCATTTTTACAACAAAATAAATTCTAGAATTATTTATTTAACTTTTAATTAATTTAGCAAAAGATAAAGTCTAGTAATTAAATCTGCAAAAAAAAGATTAATGAAAAGTCAATTTTGGCAAATAAAAGTTTAAATTTAAACTAGCTCAATGCTCTACTAAGCAAATTTCTTTCTAAGCTGTATAAAGAATGCGTTTCCAGTTCAGCACAAATGTTGTGTGGAAGCGATTTAAGTGATGGATTCTTATACAAACATACTTGTTTTAATTCAGGGTTGGTATGATTTTACCCAACCCGAAAAAACCCGGGTGGGTTTTTTCAAAAAAACCCACTTGAAAAAACCCTTAAAAAAACCCAAGTGGGCAATTGAACTTAAATCCCCTTTATTGATTTTTTTAAAAAAAAGTTAAAAAAATTTATGCAAACAAAAATATATTTCATATCATTTTTAATTAATACTTTAGTATTATTCTTAATATGTTTTGTTCCTTAAATTTTTAAAATATGTTTAAAAATTGAAATGTATACTAATTATGTAACAAATAAATACAATTAATACTTTTTTTTATTCAAATTGAAATTTCTACAGTTAGTATATTCTGGCGGTTACATAATTTTACACAAACGCAAGCAATATTTGGTTCTTTTCTAGATAATCATTTATAAATTTAAATTGCAACATTCTTTATTATCTCTTTATGCAATTAGCAGTTTTTTTTTAAAAATTATTCTCGTTTAAATTGCAACATTCCCGATTATAATAAATGCAAACCAGTTTCTTTATTCTTTAACAACATCTACCAATCTTTTTTGATTCCTTGCGATTCAAGCGACCTGACTAATTTTTTTGCATGTTCTGTTAGTTCTTACATTTTAACAAATAATTAAAACTTCACTAAATAAACCCCAAAACCCAGACAAAAATATCCAAAATACATGAAAAAACCCCAAAAACCCCTAAAACCCTGAAAAAACCCCAAAAACCCAAGTGGGTTGGGTTTTTTATGAAAAAACCCGGGTTTTTGACAACCCTGTTTTAATTACATGAAAAATAGACAAAAAGTACCAAAAATTACAAAAAAAAGTTCGAACCTGATTATGTAATGACTTTGGAGATGTTTCCTCACATAGAATTGGAGATGATTTCTCAGGCAATACTTCATGTGCAGAAGGTTTTAAACGATTGACTCGAGATTTTGAAGAACTAAGGCCTTTAGGCTTTCTGAATGTGGATGGACCAGCTTCCTGCTAAACAAAAGTACAGCCTTTGACAATCTTGCTTTAAAAGCTATTTAAAGATTTGCTGTCAAACAGTTGAATGAGTGGTAAAATGTGAAATGTACTTACCACAACTTGATCAAATGACAATTGTGATACATCAAAAGGTGCCGATACTGAAGATTCTCTAGCTCTCTTTTTAGATGTGGATGAATCAATAGCCATCTAAAAAGTAGACACTTTTGAGTCATTAAAATTTGATAAAATATTTCAATTTCTTGTATTTAAAATTGTTTAAAATTCTAATTTTATTAGAATATTCAACTTTCTGAATAAAATCTTATGCGATACATAGTAAGGACGAAAAAAGATCCATCCCAATGTAATGTAAAACCATATTTATAGCATATATTTACTTAAAAATTTACTGTAACTTTATGAATAAAATAAACAAGGAGCATTTTGAATCCATAAGCAGAAACAAAGAATTTAAATAAAGAATTGCACTTTTAGAAATGAGTTTAATATATTATAGCATAATTAAAAAAATAATTTTAAATAAGTGAATTTAGGGACAAAACTGTAATAAATTCCAGGAATTGGCAAGTTACTTTTAAAAACTTTGTTATAGTTATAGTTACTTATTACGAAAAGTAATCAGTTTCTTTTAGAAATTTCAAGTTATAAGAAAGAATAAATTAAATTATAACCTCGTACAGTTTTTCAAAGAGAACACCAAGAATTAAAAAACAGGGACAATAGGAAAAGGTTAAGAAAGAAAATTTGATGTTGTTAAATTTAAGCCAAAATCAAATTGGACCGAAAATATCCGTAGAGAACAGAATGTGAGGTAACAGAAAAGTATTGAAATTTTCCATTACTTTGTTACAGCTAAAATTAACTAAGTTACTAATTTCAATTAATATCTAAAAAATCTAAAAGCGTATACATAAAAAAAAATGTTACACGTAAAGTGTCACTCCGATTGCTGACAAATTCCTAACTTTAATAATCATCCTATAATATCTTATTAAGCTGTTCAAAGATAAATTACACATATTGTTTTAGCTACCACACTAGGTTTATAATGTAAAAATAGAAAGCTTTCTGTTGGCCATATCTGTTTTACCCACTTTCACAGCAGATTTGATACCCATTTAAGAAACACACGAAGGCTATTATTTACTGAGATTAAATTACCAATGCCACTTAATATAAAGTTTCTTGTGGGATTGTTGTAAAATTTAAAGGACTTTATTTTTAGTTTATAAATAAGTTTTAAATGATGTCATAGAGTAGGTCACAATAAAATTTGTTGATTGCTTATGTTATTTGTTTAAAAAGAGGCACAGGGCACTCTTTTTTTAAAAACAATTGTAACTTTTTTGTTTATATTTAAGCATCTAATTCATGAAGTTAGAACTTCTAAAAGTAATTAGTATTCTAAGTGACAGTTTCTGTTACAAATCTAATAGTTTTGATTTTGAGGATCAATGTAAACTTTAATTTTAGTTGAGTTTTTTTAATTCATCTTTTGTGTAACTTACCCTAGTAGCATTGCTTCTCGAAATTTGCTCGATCGGTCATCGATCGATCATCGGTTTAGCGAGAACTCACCGGTGATCGCACCCGTTACCCAAAAGTGCTCGAGACGAGATCGGCAATCGGTGATCGAAATCCCATCGAATAAAGTCATCGATACGATATCGGTCAAAGGGGAAAATTCAATCAACGTACGTTTCATCAGAAAATTATTTCCAATCGATATCGCAACGATAAGAATCCGAAAAATTAGACTTTTTATTTTAGTACATACAAATCGCGTTAAATTATTTCGAAAACTTCACATCCGAAAAATATCATGTTCCAACTGGTAATAGTTATTTTTCATTCACTTACACACACCCTTTTTAATTACGTGCAAATAGATAAATATTTTTACTGTGAACTTATTTCTTTTATTTACTTCGAAATTAATTTTTAACATTTTTTTTGCCATGATTAATTTTCGATAATTAACTTAAAGTAAAATAGATTTTTGAATAAATATTATGAACCAAAAAACTTAAATACGTAAGTTACCAATAGTTGTTTTTAAATTTAACATATTTCTATTAGTGTTGTTGACTTAAAAAAAGTAATATTTAAATAGAATTTGCAACTTGCAAAAGAAAAATCAAAATTAAAATTACTTAATCAATAACATACAACTTCATTAACAAACATCCTTTTCACCTCTTTATTAACACGCAATTCCATTGCAAGCTTCAATGGCCGAGTGGGTTAGAGCACGGTTCCCCGATGCAAGATCAACGCGGGGCTTCAGATCGGTGGTTCGATCCCCCTGATATCCGATATTCCAAATAATAATACCAACAAAAAAAATTAGTGTCGCCCTCTAGTTTAAGAATTTTGTACTAACATGTCGTAAACTGATCGGAATTTTATCGGAAAGTGTTTAAATTCCATCGGACGATGAGATTTCGATTGCTGCTCATCGGATTCTTATCGATTTCTTATTGACATTTGATCGGAATCTCATCGAAAGAAACTCATCGATGGATCCTCTATCGAGGGGACATAACCGAGCAGTTATCGAGGAAACGGGCAATTTTCGATGGAAATCCGATGTTCGAATTCTCATCGGCTCACCGGCGAACGATGAGTATTCGATTATCGGTCGATGAAAAATTGCTACTAGGGTAACTTGTCCTGAACATTTCTAAAAAAATAATAATTCAAAATGACCAAAATTAATTAGATGTAATTACCTCGATTACTTTGACCTGGTCTTTTGGCGATTGCGGAGGCGATTTATTAATTGAGGTTAGACATATTGCATCTTTTGGTTCAATTTTTAAATCGGAAGCTTCTCCAGAAGTTGAAGAACTGCTAGCCTTGGATGTGGATTGATCTGCTGTATGCTAAAAGTATATCAGGAAAAATAAAGATCATATTTGAGAAAAAATATTGTGTGATGAAATTGCAGAATAATGTGTTTAACTATAGGTGTATGTAGTATATCTGTTATTGAAAATTTACATCCGAAAGAAGAGAGCAGAGATTGGAAGAGAACATTAAGACGTTGAGTGTTATTTTCATTTTTAATGTGCTTTTATTATTCATTTAACTACAAGTCTATCACAACTCCATAGGCTTGAGAGTACAATTTTCATCTTTGGCACATGTAGAATTAGATATATCTTGGAATCTTATTAGAAAATGTTTAAGTTATGTTTTCTTTTCATCTTTTAGTCTTGGCTCCATTATAAGTGCTTTACAGAGAGAGAATTAAGAATAAATTGCATAATATTTGAACCAGAAATATCTTGGAAATTTATTCCTATAAATATACCAGCCACTAATCACGATTACAGCCTCCTAACAACCCTAATTTGACTTGGTCGTTTGGTGATTCCTCCTCAACCCTAATTATAATGTAAACTCGTCCCAACCCACCCGAGTGGGACTCAAAGGGTTGCTTCTCAAATACTATTAGTCTACATGTTGAGGGAACTCTCGTAAATGCCACATACTTCATTTAGATATAGTGCTAAAGTTTCTCCAGTGAAAATGTAATGCATAGAAATTTGTTAATATACTTAAGGACCTTTAAGAGACATGGTTATACTCTACCTGATTGCAGCACAAGCTTTAATTAAGCTGCTACTTTAATTTCCCCCTTTGTGGTTTTATAGAAAATAACTTGAGCACCCTCCCCCCTCCACCCACTCTACTTGGTTTTTGGAAAACAATAGTCTTCAACTACATAATAAAAATAATAGGGTTTGAAAGTTTTCCTGATTTTTATCATATAAAAAAAATGGCTTACATCGGAAGCCTATGCCAAAGCTAATGGCTAATTTTTTTTACATTAGTCTAGCCCTAGTTGGGGACACACCAAATGTACAGATTTTATTAAGACCCACACATTGGTTCTTTACTCATAACCAAAATGCCATGATGGTAAGAAATGGATTTTAATGTAGATTTGATTTACTGTGACAATAAACGACATTCCAGACATATTTTCCCACTAGTTGGAGAACAGCAATCAAAATAGTTTTACGATTCAGTTTCCGTTTTTCAAATAAAAATCCAAGTTTAAAAAAAAAAAGGAGAACATCAAAAAGCGGAAAGTTCTCGTCACAACTTTTTTGTTATAAAAAAATATATAACTACAGTTCTGGAAATTGGACAACAAGATCAAATTGTCATAATATGTGTAATTCAGAAGAAAAAAAAAAGATCCATAAACACTTTACAAATAAATAATTTAACTCCTATATTAGTGTTCAAAACAGCAAAATAGGGACCTTTCTCATCAAGAACTCTTCCCTTCTTAAAAATAGATGCATATTTATTATTACATAAAATAAGAAAACCCCTGAGAAGTCTTACTCTACTAACTATAAATGAGCGTAATAAGATAAAAGATTCAATAACATTAAAAAAGTTAGGAATACACAAATCATGATTGCTTTTAAATCATAGAAATTGTGGGAGTCATAAACTCAGGTTTGAGAAGAGATCTTACCATTTGGAGTTTGGTACTACTGTCTTCTGGAGACTTTTTTACAATTCCCAACTTGATAAAATTTTCTTGAATTAAATTCTCGATTTGCATTTTGTCAAGTTTATCTGTCAATGCTTGCTTATCAATTAACAGATTGTTAACAGTCTTTTTTGTCCTTTTTAATTGTTTCTTGGTTTTTTCCAGCAGTTGTTGCGTTTCTTTAAGCTCACTGATTTTATCCCCTAGGATATCTTTGCTTTTTTCAAGCTCTTCATTCTTTGTTTTTAATAAGTCTTCCTTCTGTTTTGAACATTCTTTAAAAAATGCTGGATACATTCCTCTGGTAGCAATATCTTTAAAAAAAAAAGCAAGTAATAAAATTATAATTAAATAAGTATATTTGTAAATTATTACAGCATTTATTGTAGACCAAATTCGATGGTATAAAAATTTATGTCACTAAACAAAATAGATCTATCTTCAAACAATGTCCAAAATAGGTCAATTAATACATAGAAAATTGATTTTTTAATTAAACTAGTTAAGAATTAATAACATAAAGAATTAATGTACAAATTAAATTCAAAGTGCGACTATATAAATGACAGACATCAAATTTTCAGAAAGAATATTTCATGGTAATAACTACTAAAGATCTGTTGTGTAAAATCGAAAAGCGCAAAATAAAATATTCTCAAAGATCCTTTATACCACAGGTTGATTTCAGTGCACATTGTAGTATTGAAGATAAAAATCTGTAAGACTTACAAGCATTTGATGTAATTTCTTGTAACTTAACTTCCAGGCATGAATTTTTCTCATTTGCTACAGCCAATTCAGCTTTTATCGACTTAAATTCTTGTGTTAATTTTGTGTATTTCTGACGAAGAATCTTATTTTCTTCGTTACGACAATTTTGTTCAGAGTTTATTTTTAGTTGACGATTTTGTTGCCGCAGCTCCTTGATAGTTTTCATTAATTTATCAATTACTTCTGGAAGTTCAGTCATATCATTTGCATTTGCCCAAGTGCGCAGCAATAAGGAGTCAATTGAACCTTGTACCTGGAAGAAAATGAGTATCATTACACTTTAAGAAGACTACCACATATAAGCAAAAATTGCTATCTTAGGGGACGTCCATAAAAATTACGTGATGTGTTTAAGAAGAGGGGTCAAACTGGACATCCCCAAATAACTAGCAGGGGGTCTCGTCAAATATCAAGTAATTTTTACTCACAAAAAAATAAACGCACAAATTGTGTGAAAACAGTTAAATTCCAGTAAAATATGTTTTGACACTTAAATTTAGCAAAATCTTTCATAATATTTATTGTTGCTTTCTGAACCATATTTAAAAATGTTAGAGCTTAAATAAAACCATTTAAAACTTGCACAAAAATATATAAAAATATTTTTTTTAAACATCAGCAGAGGGGATCAAAATCGCAAAAAGTATGCTGTTATTACAATTAGATTTAATAAGCTAATAAAATTGCAAATGGGGGTCATTTTCTGTAAAAGTACAAATCTATGTCCTGAATACTTTGCTCTTTATTTTTAAAATATACATGCATGTTTGTGATTGATTAAAATGGGCACTATCTAGCTCTTCCCACTTGGAAAAAATATCAAATAATTTTGTTTAAATACCCGATTTGTCACCACCTCAACGCTGTTCATACAAGCTTAAAAAAAATTTTAAATCATAAAAAGGGACGTTATGAAGAAAAATTCTTTTGGGAAGAACTACTTATATGGTCTTGTAGTTATGTATTTCCATGCTTAAAAATACAGTAGAACCTCAATTATCCGATCTAATAGTGACCCGAGGTAGGTCGGATAATCAAAAATTTCGGTTAATAGAGAATTTCTTATTAACAGTAAAACATTATTTTTAATATTCTGATTTCAGAGTCACCGGAGATACCCGATTTTGCTTGATCCCCGCGTAAGTTTGCCAATTTTAGAATATCCAGAGATTTCCAAGACTGGTTTTGTTTGTGAACAACCAAGAATGACTTTGTTGGAGAAATATTTCAATGTTGACTTAGACGGTCAGTTAACAGAGAGTTCCACATAAAAGAGGAACGGATAATCAAGGTACTACTGTAGTCCCATCCATCACTAGGTTATCTAATTCACAAAAATCAACAAAAATTTCTTTGTTTTTTTTCCCACAGCCTCATCTCCAAATGCATTTCCAGTCCATATGCTAGTGTTGTGGTCAAGAGTAGAATTTAATGGAAAGATTTTTTAACACTTAAGTTAGCGCTCGAGCGAAAGATGCATTTATATGAAGAAAATTACATTGTTTATTGTAAATCTCAATTTAAAACAAGTTGCATTGCAAAATTTTAATAAATATTTTAAATATATTTTTTTTTCATGTATGAAGTAAAAATATACTCAATTTTTTTGCAAAAAGCTGTTCAATAAATGATGATTCATGATTATGGCTGAATATTGCAATTTAGTAATAGGAGAATTTTTGACACATGGCCATGCTTTAATAATTTAATTTTTACATTAAAAAATTCATATGATACCACATATTCAAGGAAATCTTATTAGCAACAAGGATATAATAGTGTAATAAAAGTAATGACTATTTTGGCTTGGCCCATACAAAATGCATAATTTTAAAGTGCAAGTGCACAATAATAAATATTTCAATGTACTTTTGTAAGCATTAAATGCAAAAAAAAATCATAATTTGACACTCATGAATCCTTTAAAAACATGTTTGCCACAATATTTAGAGTAGGGGAAAGTGCTCAGCTTTGGGACAGTTGTACCTGGGGACATGGGGAATAACTCGCTTTAGGGAAATCGAAAAAATCCTGTATTTTTAGTGGCAACACTACTAACAAAACTTTATCTTCTCTTGTTAAAGAAGGGTCGCCGAAAGCTACTGGGGGTATAATAAACAGGATTTATTGATTTCACACATCTCGAGTAACTTTTACTATCATTTTATATTTTGTATTACGTGTCGGTTTAATCTTCTTGTCGGCTCTTTTTTGTACTACTTAATAAGCCATGTTTGAAGCAATTTTTAATCCTATTTGTGTTTTTCAAAACTTAACACTTTCTTATTACAATGGGTTTAAAAAAATTACCCGATGTGCTGTTCCTTGGGACAGTATTTAGGTTGTACCTAGGGACGTCCCTAGGTACAACCTAAATACTGTCCCAAGGAACAGCACATCGGGTAATTTTTCTGCTCCACTGTAAATTGTTGCGTACAGTGCCTGTTACTGTTTCTCTGATTTTTCAAATGTCCTTAAGTTCCGATCAGAGCAGTGGCGGATCCAGCCAGGGGGCGCGGGGGGCGCGCGCCCCCTCCTCAAGACCTGTTGACCGTTTTTTTTTTTATTATTGAAAACAAAATTAAAAGAAAAATTTAGACAAAATTAAATCACCACACTCCCTCTACAGACGATTAACCACCGAACATTTTTTGGCTGCACGGTCCGTTAATAGTTTGGCAGTTATTTTTGGGATATTAAAAGGAACTTAAACACCTAAAGTTAAAAATTAATTCGCTATTTTTATATAACGGCATACATGCAAACAATTTGAAAAATGTTTCACAACGGCGATTCGCGCCTGCACGACGCAATACCACCTTGATCAGAAGGCCAAAGAACTAAGCAACAAAACGTCACACTAGTAGACCAATTTCGATTTGTTGACCAATAATGTCGTATCTTAAGATGACGTCGCATCTTCATTCGTCTTTCTTAAAAATATATTCAAATACAAGATCTAGTCACGATGGATCATTGGTCAAAACCAAAGAATAGGTCCACTAATATGACGTCAAGCATTTAGTTCGCCGGCCTTCTAATCTAGGTGGTATTGCACGACTTCCTAAAATGAACTAAAAATATTAAGTAGTTTCGGGGAAGTTTAAAATATTAAATCATATGATTATTTTATTGTTGAGCTTTCACATGTCGTATTTAATTTAATGGTTAGTTACTTCGAATAACTATGCTATTTTCAAGATATACAGTTATTGTTTACCTAGTTTATATGTTAGCTACTTGATGCCAACTTCTTGCTGTGCTCTTGCTTGTTTAAAACATTTGTTAAAGAAAGCTTGCAATCATCTACTTCATCTATTTGGGTCATTTTTAGAGTGAAACCAAAGCAACCAGTACATAGAAAAGTGAAAACAATGAGCGTTCCATTATCTGAAAATTCTCATTAATTGATTTTTCCCTATTTATTGCACTTATTTTCCAATTATTCATCAATAATCTATTTAACGATATAAACGTTAGTTAGGTAAAGTAAAAACTGATAGTTCATAAATAGTAATTAGTAAAAAAATACTAGTAAAAATATGTATTTACCATGGAGAATTAAATTAAAAAATAATGTAAATCAAAAATAAAATTATGTTAATTAAAAATAATTTTAATTAAAAAAATTATTAAAAAATAAAATGATAAAATTTAATCCCTTTCCCATCCCCCAGAAATTTTTTCTAGTTGCGTCCCAGCTTTTGTGATAGTATAGTTGGGTTTTCAGGCAAGTTTTTGGGTGCGCCCCTCCCTCAGAAAAATCCTAGATCCGCCACTGGATCAGAGGCCACAGACCTGCTCTTCTGTATACCTTGAAGAAATTCGACCACTTTCAAAACACCAAAACAAACCAAGAGAGGCAGATAGGAAAATCTCATTTTAACCGATAATACAGAAGTCAAACAGAAAACGACCAAAAGCAAAAAGTCTGCTTCAAGTAAAAATAAAGCAAATATACGTTTGAAGGATGTTTAATGGAAGGTTGGAACTCAACTCTTGATTCAAACATAAATATTTGAAAATGATTTGACACTAAATTAGCATAATTAATCAACAAATAATGATGAACTTCAAGTAGGGGACTTTGTTTTCGCGAGGTTTCTGGGAAAAACAACTGTCAAATATAACTTGGCCACTATTATTGAAGTACAGGGTAATGAATTTAATATAGAATACTTAAAAACTACTGAAAATTCAAATGAATTTACTAAAACTGAAAAATATACTGAAAAATTTGAACTCGATAGCGGTGATACAATTCCAAAACTTCCAGCACCAAATTTTGTTAGCCAAGCCACTAGAAGAGGACAGCAGTTCTTTTCCTACGTCTTTTTGATGGTTATATTATAATCTTGGGTAGATTAAATTATTATTAATTTTTTTTGGCTTATAAGTTATCACGAAAATTTGCAAATTATGTTATTGAAAAATAAAGCTACTATTTAAAATTACAACAAACTTACTCTATTTCCCAGTCTTGGGGATTATATTTATTAGTTTTTTATAAATAAAAAAAGCATTTGGGAATCATATTCGTTAATTGTATAAAACGTATTTAGAAATACATTTTAAATTAAGAAAAAGGAACAGTTCGATATTTTTTTTTAGAAAAATGTAAAGATGTCATTCTGATTCTATACGAAGTCCAAAAATGCATTTGACTTCTTAATTGTACGACGGAATTGTGTTCTAGCCAATTTGAAACAGTGTCCTCAGGTACATCGTGCCTTGTCCCCAGGTACATCACTGAAGTTGTACCTGTGGGCAGTGGATGTACCTGGAGACATCGTACCTGTGGGGTTAAATATTAAAGAAAAAAATCTTTAAAAAAAACCTTAGTATAGGCAAGATTTTGTCAAAGGAGAATACCTAAAAACTTCTAAATAATCGGTTTATAAAAAAATATTACTAAATCTGTCCCAAACCTCAGCACCTTCCCCTAATACATTTTTATAGTATTGTATCCTATATGAATTAAAATTCTAAAATTGCCCATATAAAGCAATTTTTTTCCTTACGTTAAATATATTTTACTCAGTTTGTACACATATTGAAGTAACTTCATTAGTTTTTTTTTAATTTTAATGGCTCAAACTGGGAAATGTCAAACAAAATCAAAGCACGCTTTCAAAGCTACTTGTTCAGTGCCACAAAAAACAATCCCACTCCCTCCAAAAAATAATAAAAATCAGGTATTTTTAGATCAATCTGGAGTATGATTATACATGAAAAAATAACTTTGTTTTTGCAGAAAAAAAATTTCTTGCAAATTATGTCTAAACTGTACTTTTTGGGATGAGAAACTTTCCCGTTTCATTTTCTCCTCACTTTTAAGAAGTAGCTCAATGAAACTAACTGGCTGTAATTTTAATTAATAAATAGTTGTTTAGCATATTACTTACTTGCTGACTCTGTCTCAATAAATCAGGAGGAAGAAAATTACGAATATAGGATAAAATTCTTCTCTCCCTCATATTTGGAGAAGTTTCAGTGGTACCTAAAATTATCACACAAAAAGTGTCAGTTTCAAAAAGCAAGTTAGGCACCAAACCAGTAAGAAATGCTCTTTAGCATTTCTCGTTGTGTTAGGTCTGCATTTTTTCGCAAACAAAATTAATTTGATTGAAAAAAGTGAATGGACCATCAAATTCTCCATCCATATTCTACTGTTAAAATTTGGATTATCAATCTACATTTTGCATATACATTTTGTAATATGTGTAATTTTCTACACTAAATTCTTTTTACAAAAGATGCAAAATACTTTTTAATAAAAAACACATTTAAGCCAAAAACTTTACTTTATGCAACTTTTCACAAATCAAAATGTCGATGGGCCATATACAGGATTATTACAACCGAAACATTATAACCACTACTGAAAGAAACCAAGAAGTGCCTTTTAAGTCAAATTGTTAAAATTTCAGAATACTAGAACCACTAAAGTTTCTTCGACTCCAGTGAAAACAAGGAAAAATCTAAAATTGGGATCTAAAAAAAATTTATGATTGAAAAGCTTTAATTATAAAAAAAGTACTCTTGCATAAGATAAATGGACTTTATTTAGGCCGTACTTTAAATATGAGTGTTAATAATTCATTTTGAATGCTCAGATGCTTAAAATTTGAATTTTTACTTCTGCTAGATTTTATGAATAAATTTATCCCTTCATAAATTGAACATTTTCATGCTCAATACAATTGAACACTTTACAAAATATTGGTAAATATTTTGTTCTTCTTGTAAATTATAATTATTTAGTTACAATTTAAGTCTGTTTAACTATGGCTGATTAACAGTTTCGCTGGAAATACTAAAATTCTCAATGGACTGTGCAAGACCAGACACTTAATAACATTTGCAGAAAAACAAGCGCAAAAAATAATTGGAGCATTAGAAATATAGTTATTTATCATTTTTACACAGCATTTTTCAAAAAAAAATATATAAATATATATATAAATAAATACTCAAACTTTAGAATTGGGAACTATAAGATTTATAAATATTAAATACTACAGCTATCACTGTAGGTTTTTAAACGAATGTATATAAAGTCTCACTTACTAAGGTATATAACATCATCATCTTGCTCAACAGGAGAATCAAGGTTCAGTCGAGCAGAGTTTGCATGTGCTCGAGAACCTGCCAATCTGATAAAATCATCATAATATGTGGCACGGTTTCTCGAACAAGGGGCAGCTAAGGTGCTAATTTGTTGATTGCTTGATGAAGAAATTACAGGGTGGGTTTCTTGAGGGTAAAAAATCTGAACATCAGTGCTGCAACTTTCTATTGAAGGGAGGGATGATGCATTGCATGGGAATTGACTATCTTCTGAATGTGCAACTTCAATACAAGCTTCGGTCATTTCTCCTAATGAAAATAAAATTAAATTTAAGAACATTGGGATTCTTAAACTAAAACAAGCAAACTTAGCACACACAAAATAGCATGGAAATGGCACAATAATGTATCAATTAAAATACTAAACTGGACTATTTTTATAAGCTTAAAATTATATTAACAAAAAGAGTAAAAATATAATCAAAGCTCATAACAAGAAGCTGTAATTATAACTGTAAAATTTTCCCAGATTTATTAAATGCAAAAAAAAACTGATATTGCGGTTTTGTCATGCTAGTTGATTCAAGCACACTTCTCTTTATAATTTAAAAGGTATGCCAATTTCTCAGAAACAATGTGACCTAATTTGTAACAAGAAGTTGTACTTCTTTATCGGCTCGACAGCCCTTTGTGGGCTAGGGCCTTCTTCAGAATCTTCTTCCATTCTGATCTTGTTTTGGAAGATGACCTCCAGTTTTGCACTTTTATCGTTCTAAAATCCTCGTCGACACAGTCAATCCAACGCAGTTTGGACCTCCCTCTTGCTCTGGTGCCAATTGGTTTTTAGAGGAAGACTCTTGATGCTTGCCCTCTTGCTCTGGTGCCAATTGGTTTTTAGAGGAAGACTCTTGATGTTAAAGAGTCGCGGTTCATTCTGCACAAATGTCCAGCAAATTTTATCCGGTTGACTTTTATGTAGTTAATGATATCAGCCTCCCTATGTATCTTATACAGTTAATTATTATATCTGTGCCTCCACATACCATTGATGTTCACTGCACCCATAATTTTTCTCAAAACCTAATTTCAAATATAGCCAGTCTATTTTCATGCAATTTTGTCATAGCCCAGGTTTCTGAACCATAAGTAAGCACTGGTCTTATGATGGTTTTATAGACCACAATCTTTGTTTTGCTTTTAACCAGTTTGGAGCTCAGGAAATTTCTCAATCCATAATCCATGTAGACATTGAATAGCAGCAACAGTACCTTGCTTTATCTCAGTATATAGATTGCTTTGGCAGTTTATATTTGAGCCAAGATAATTGAAGCCCTCTACATGTTCAAATTCATAATCATCAATTTCTAAGAAATTTAAACTTTCTATTGTCTTGACTTTTTTTTTTTTTTTTTTTGCTTTCATTAACACTTAGGTGTATTTTTGCTGCAGATGTTTTGATGGCAGTAAATGTACATGACAAAGCCTTCTTAGTTCTTGCAAAACATGAAGTTCTGGAAGAACTAAAATAGCATACTTTCCTGTTACTTAAATACTTACTGAATTTTCTTGAAAAAATATATATTTGCTAATTTAATTGGAAAATAAATTGGTGACAAGAAAATGGTAAAAAGGGCATCACGTAGCTCTAGCGCTAAGCAACGATCTCTACCAAAGCAACCTCAACCTGAAGCAGCCCCGGCACAAAACAAGCACACCGCCACAGTGTTTCTGACGTTTTTGATTGGCTGAAGCCCCGCAAGTCACAAGGCTTTCAAGCGTCCGACAATTACAATTTTATATTATATAGAGACGACAACTTCAATCAAAAAGCTATGCTTTATTGAGCTGTACAAAAGGAAATGTCCAATAGGGCCAACTCCCTGACATAAACAAAAAATATTATAAACGAAATTTCATGCAAGATAATTGATATCCTGGTTCAAGAAAGCCATGTGTGATATTTTTGTTAAACATTGGTTTTATTTTATGAAATATTTTTAAGGGGTTCAACTGCATTACGAAATAAAAAGAATTCTGCAAATTATTGCAAAAATAAATCGAAAATGTTTAGGCAAATATTTTACAAACATCTTGCTTAACATGTTCTTGAATTTGCAGTGCTTTCTATTGAAAGTAAATGACTCCCTTGATTATAATGTGTAATTGAATTAAGGAATACCATATGTGGCATACGAGAATATTTGAAAGGTAGCAAAACTGTTTTATGGTTGTGACTTACTAGTTTCATCTTCACTGAAAACATTAACTGAATTTATCTGAGGCATACAATAACTGAGTACATCTTGTAACTTAATTAATAAAATTCAAAATATCTTAACAATAAAATTAAAAATATATATTAAGAAATTTTCAATATGCCAGTGAAACAAAAAGGAAAAAATTAGTTGAAAAAAAATCAAAACAAATGATTTCATTAATTTCTTGGAACTTACGCCCTTGATCTTCAATATTAATTACACATGGTACACTAGAGTAGACAGGATCTGAAACTGAAAGAAATATTACTTACAAGTTCACAATAATAAATCGGCTCCTGCTCAAAACTTTCTTGAACATTCTGAGGCTCATTTACATATTACTTTGTGCTGTATTAGTGACAAAGTCAGGCTAATTTTATTTTAATTGACTGTAGATTATATATATATATATTTTTTAATTTATTTTTTGAGCTATATAGCGAAACAGAACACCAATCCCCAAATTAATGACTGTAGATTATATATATATATATTTTTTAATTTATTTTTTGAGCTATAAAGCGAAACAGAACACCAATCCCCAAATTAATGATTTTAATAAATTGATTAATTAACTTAATAATGAACTTTACCTAATCCATTAAGTGCCATGCCTCCCATTTCGGGAACCATTGACCAATTCTTTGTTTTCATTGAACATTTAGGTCATGGCTATCATTGATAAAAAAAACTCTAAAAGTTTTTTTTTTAACAAATTCTATTTTTTCAATACATTTAAAATTAAGCAAAGTTTTAACTTTTATTTTTTCAGAAAAAAATAATGCAAAAAGCTTTTTTGTAAATTTTTGCAAAAAATTGAAAGATTTTAACTTTACATTGAACTGCATAGCATCTTTACAGGGAACCTCTGTGACTTTATTGTGTTACTTTACTGATTGCATTTGATAAAAGTTAACAGTATTCTTGTGATAAAAAGGCTAAAACCTTTCTGAAATAGTGGGAAAAGATCTGACATTCTAAAATATTTTTGAATTAAGTGCTTTTTTTTTAAATAAATTGAAAAACTTATTAATACGTAGAAAATACTTACCTTCAAATTCATCTAAAACAGTTTCAGACGATATAATAGAGGGAGTCAGAGTAAGATATGGTGATTCGAAAATAGTATTTTCTTCCATAATCTCGCAACTTGGAGCATTTGAACGAGAACCCTATTAATTATAAACAATTATAAAATGGCAACAAGCAATCAGGAATAGTTAAAACTAATTAAAAAATATCTAATATGGGATTTATAAATAATACCGATATTCATATATCCACTTAAAAAAAATAAGACTAAAATATTTCAGTAAATGTGATCTGTGACATATCACAGTGGAATGTTCAAAAATTCATTAGACAATACTGTAACTAACATAAAAAGTAGAAAATCTAAAGAGCATACTTGCCAACTATTCCCAGAGCCCTGTTAGTCTATCGAATGGGGAGGGATTCAACAACTTTTTGTTAAGTCAATTTTTTTTAATAATCGTGTTTACTATGAAGTTCATAATTTTTGGCTTACAAAACATTCTAGTACTATTTTACCTCAAAAGAACCTTAATTTTATATAGGTGAAATTGTAAGAAGTGTTAAAAAAATTATCTTTAGTTTCAATTAAAATCACAATAAAGTTAACCCAAGTTCAATTTGTAACAAAAACACATAAGATCCTAAGTAGCGGGCTATGGCATTGTAGGGTCTGCACAATTTTTTAAAGCAACACAAACCAGCGAATATTACTAGGAGCTGAGACTGGTTAATTGTTCATTCAGATCAGAACTATCTTTCGCACGAATAAAATTTTAAAAAATCATTATGATCCGCAGTCATCTCATTAGAGCCTTTTTTTTATTTCTGCAAATGAAATACAAACTGTTTGGATTTGAAAATAAAAATCATACAAAAAACATCAGCATTATTTTCAAATCCGAAGAACCAAATTTTTATAACATATCATAGGCCTCTTAAAACAGGATTAAAAAAATCTAAGAAAATAAATTTTTATAAAAATATTCAAGTTTATCCGTAGCTTGTATTGTGATTCTGTAGCTCCGTAGTTTAATACCCATGTCCATAGGAACTATGGACAATCTGCACTAGTTCGCAGATGAGGAAGAGTTTCAATGAAGCTCAATTTTATGTAATCATTAAAAAATACGATTTAAGATATTCTACTAAGAATATTTTTGTTGGAACTTTCACCTAGGAAGAAATAAGTCTGAAGCAAATAATGTATTACATATTACATATCACTACCTTTCGCAGACCTGATGGAGTGTCATTCCTATTGTACAATACAATAAGTATTGACTTTTTTAAAAATCAATTGTATTGTCAATGCCGATAGATGGATCATTCCTGAGAAACATACAAAAACATGTCCCCGCAAGATATCTTTCATATGAAGAAAAGTTATGCTTCCACTTGAATAAAATAAAATAAGGAATATTTTATCTACTTACTAGCGTTGAAACAATTAAAAAAATAATTATTTTGTGCACAAATTTGTGTCCACAGACTATGACAAATCATGTCCGTGAGCAGTCTCATCGTCCTGTCCGGGAACTATTTTTGTTAGTTCATACTAATTAAATACCAATTTTACCTAACTAAAGTTGATTTTCAGTTCAACTGACACTAGTAGAACATACAAAACATAAAATAGAATCATTAAAATGAATATAAATACATAAATTTTGTGAAAATAAAATGTCCCACAGATTTTTGTCATGTCCGTGTACAACGTATTCTTTAGCTTGTATAACTATCTAGAAATGATAATAGTACTCGGTTTCAGTGTTATTAATATTTAATAATACACTTTAAAAGTTATATCACGTTGATTGTTTGAATACCACAATAGATAAAAAGTAAATCGAAGTTAAAAGTTAAAAATAGGCCATTGACAAGATCATAGCGTCATTTCTGTGGTCAAGATATGATAAGGTAAGCTAATGATTTTTACCAAAAATTTTGTATTTATAGAAAGAAATAAGGTATATATTGACAGTTTGCAAGTTTCGTTCATTAAAGCCTAAACCTTTTGCTCCTGGAAGCTCTTATTTATGATTTCGTCATGTCCGTGTAGCATCATGTCCGTGTATTCGGTCCATGTATTACTATATGAATAATTAATATTAATTGTATGATCTGGACTGATGTTATTTTTCTAATGAAGTACGTAAGGGTAACTCAAATCTAAAGTTTCAAAAACTTTCAACAATATTTTTTTTTTCGAGATTTTTCTCCTCAAATTGTACGTTTTCTCAAGAATGACCCAGATATAAAAATCCCACTAAGCTGCCCACACTTTGGAATAGCCTTTGTTAAAAGTTTCCTTAACTGAAATGACAGCTTTTAATGATTGAAGAACTTAGTGGAAGAACGTGATAAGTAACATTTTTGAAAAAATTTAGATTTTTGTGTCAATGAACATATTACTAACTTCTTTAACGATAACAAGTTTCCTCTTTTACATAAACTTTAAAACATTTTTTGTGAGCTTTATAAGTTATGTTTTCAACGTATCTGATTGCAAAAGAAGAACTTTAAAGCTCATTCTCCTGTTTTCAACTTTTTGTTACTTAGCATGTTCTTCCACTAAGTTCTTTGATAGGTAAACAAGCGATTAACAACCATAATAAGAAACTCTTTACTCTAATGTGTGGCAACTTAAAGGATTCTTTTTCAAATTAAAAAAAAAGCAAAATTTATTAGAACTGGATCTGTTTAAACAAAGATTGCATCACCTGTCATCACGAAAAAAAATATTCATGACTTTTAATCTATGAAAAAATTAAACTTATGATACAAGAATTATTTACCTGTTTTCTCTTCTTACGGCCAGGTTTTGCAGCATCTTGCTTATATGGAGTTCCAGTTTCACTGAATATAAACTTAGTACGATATTTCTCCTCAAAGTTTCTAATGTATCGTAACAGTTCTTTAACAGCCCATTTGTATTCTTTTTTCTTCGGAATCAAATTTTCGTCAGTTATTTTTGACTTTTTATGTGTGGGATGATATAATGAAATGGCAAAACATTTCTTGTTGCCAAGGGGGATATTTGACCTGGAAATTACATTAACCTGCATAATTTTGAAAGGATGTTTAAACATTTATATAAAAGTACAAGTGAATATTTTGCAGTAAATAATATTTTTGTGTTAGCTTGAAAACTCATCCTTTCATACAAAAAGAGAATGATAAAAACAAAAAGCTAATATGCTAATAATATTTTTAACTTTCATTGGAGGAGTTATTTTAACATTTACTTAACTCCAGTATACTTAAAAATTATATTTAACTAATATATTACTTAGATTACCCATAAAAAATGGTTTAAAAATTCAAATATTATCTAAGCCAAATAAAAACAAAGCAAAACTTACTTGTCATGTGTACCAAAGAACCTCACATGAGCCTTTCCACTCTCCACCTTAAGACACTAAAATTAAAAAACAAAAGCTTTAAAATATATATTTTTATTTTTTAAAATTTCATCTGTCAAAAAATATTTGAAAAATAATAAAGTTGAACTATAAAAATAGTCCTTAGCTAAGCAGAAAAATCCTATTTTATAACATACATACATATCAGTCTATTTTTTTCTAAGAGTTAAGATTTTTTTATCACATAGGGTAAGGTGGGGTAAGTGGGCCACCTTTTTGGCATAATTCGACTTTAGACCCTCATACCACTGGCTGTAATCGGCCTAACAACTTACTTTTTTTGTGGTCCATTCTCTCATATGTTATTAGTGTACCCATGGCAACCTTAACACAAATCGGCAAATAATAAATTTAAAAAATATGTTTTTCTTTTTGGTCATACGAGTGGCCCACTTGCCCCGCAAGGTGGGGTAAGTGGGCCACCCCCCTAATATATTTTTACACATAACTGGTAGAGATATGGTGGGGCAAATGGAATAATCTACATGATTTTCTGAGCGTTTGGAAAAAAAAAGTAATGATGTATCTTTAATAGTTCCCCCATAGCAACTTTTTCTGGCATGCAAGCTTACTACAAGAAAAAATACGTTAATTTTCATCTTGTCATTTTTGCATGTAGTGTAAAAAAATGTTAGGGCTACAGATTTTAAACTGGCCTATGTCAATGACAGGGGTAGTAGTGGGACAATGCAAAATTTCAGGACAAAAATTTAAGAAAAAATCAGGACAGGATACAAAACAACAGGACACAAAAATTTCAGGAATTTCAGGACAACTACGACCCCTGCAATGAATAGGACTATGAATTGTGAATATGACTAGCCCTATGAATCAGTGAATCGGACTTTTTTTTAAGTATATTAAAGAGTTGGGGCAAGTGGGCCACCCCTGGCCCACTTACCCCGCCATTGTGGTGGCCCACTTACCCCAAACGCGGGGCAACTGGGCCACCCCAATTTTCTTTTAACCTTATCAACATCACAAGTTCATGACACTACAAAAAGATACTATGTTTTATACACTTTCAAAATATATAACATTTTGTTTTGTATCATGAACCGTTTGGAAATAAATAAAAATATAGTATGATGGCGTGAATTACGAAAAAATGCAATTTTGAAAAATGTCACAAAAAGGATTGTACCTTGTTACATACTTGAATGAAAATGTTGCCATAATGTTTTCTGCATCTATTAGGGTAAATAAGTAAAAATATTGTAACAGATTTTTTTTTTTGCGTCCATAATTCGGGAAATGCCAGGGGGGTGGCCCACTTGCCCCAATGGCCCACTTACCCCACCTTACCCTAATCGAATTTTTTTTTATAAATAGCTTTAAGTAAAGTAATTGTGACCAGAGTTAGATTAGATAATCAAAAATTACAGATAACGGAGGATTTTCAATTAAATAGTAAAAATTATAAGTCTCACACCAAAATATCTGCTGAAGGTTTTGCAGTTGAAAGCAGTGAATTTTAATTAAAGTTATATCTAAAACTTACTGGCAAACAGAAAGTGCTAAAAAATTATTTAAAATTTCTATTCTTTTTTATAATATCCCGAGCAAGTTCTGCAAAAATTAACCGCAAAAAAAATGCATACTTTTTGTTTAATAGTCACTGTAATAATTGTAGTCTCAGGACTTTTCAAAACCCTGGTGATAACGAAAATGCAGAATTTCCAAAAATTTGCTTTAAATTCTTAGATTTACTTCAGTTAAAATCACCGAAATTTGGCAATTTCCCAAAAATTATAGAAGAATTTCTTTATTTGAAAATCAGGGCAGAATTCCTATTTCAAGTTCAACTAGAATTTCACATTTTTTAATTGTGAAAGTTAAGATATTTCAGTTGTGCAGGGATTTTTCATTTTAGAATTGCTGTTCATTTCAAACTGGTTTCTTTTGTAAACATAAACAATGTAGAATAACCTTATAAAGAATTTTTTTATGTTGACTAAAGGATGGTGGGTTGTCACAGAGTTCCAAATGAAAGAGGGATGGATATTCAAGGTTCTACTGTGTATTTATTTCCTCTTAAAAAGATAAAACATAATTACATTGAAAAACTTAAAGCTTCTTATCCAATAAATTATATAACTTAAAAACAAATGTAATCGGTTCAACTACAGTTAAATTGCGATTTTCGCACATCAAGAACTATACAAGGCACTGGGCGCCCTAATTTAGAACCACAGTCAAATGACAAGACAACACCTAAATAGGCACTCAATGCATTTTACTTTTAGTAAAGACATAATTTGCAGCGTCAGGACTTTGGATCATATTTAACATGCACTCCCTAACACAATGTATTATTTGTCAACCATTTTTTGGCTACAGGGGCAGTTTATAGGTCGGCAGTTATTTTGCTGATGCCTGGACCCTCAACTACAGTTGAAACTAGAAGTAAAAGTACAGAAAACAAATGTGGAAAAAATGTTTCTTAAAGGAATTATTTAAATATAAAAAATTAAATTACAGAATACCTTAGCAGGCCATGGTGAAGATCCTTTAAGCCACGCCCAAACAATGTCATGAGGTGGATGCTAAAAAAAATATAAATGTTACAATAAAATTTTAAAATAAATGACATTATACAGATTGCTGTTAGTCACTTAAAGCACATCAAATATATGCTGTACTTTCACATTATGGTATTTAAGAACAAACCAAGCATTAAGGATTACGAAAGTCTTTGCATTGCATGCACCTAACCAAAACATTGTTTAAAAATATAATGGCTGACTAAACGTAGCTTTAAAAGGCATAATTGTTTTCAACAAATTTTACCTTTAAAAACTAAGTTTAATTACTACTTCTAAAAACACAGAACATGGATTTTTAAAAGATGGCTATTATACTAACTTTTAAAAGGCAACATTTGTGCATACAATTAGATATAATATAAAAAAAGTGTACAGTGTAAAATTTAATATTAAATTAGGTAGTAATTTGCTTAATCACAAATATTATATTATAACATGAAGCAGAACTTCTGCTAAAAAATTATCATTTCCGTAAAAAAATGGAATGTACAAGATACTTACACAGACTTTTTCAAAGAAATTATCTGATTTCTTCCCCACAAACATGTGATAGTAACACATGGGGCAGTCTTCAATGTCAGAAATTTCTTTTTGGAAGGCTCTGACAAATGCTTCTGCTTCCTTTGCTGAGATTCCAGCTACACATGAAAATCAAGAAAGTTAAATTTATTTTTTAATTCAACATTTTTAAATATACATATATGTTTGAAATTTGAAAGATACATTTATATAAAGAATGTACATGTAGGAATTTTCTAGGACCTCAGTAATTATACATTTAAGAATTTCAATTCTATAACACAAGGTGATTAGAATTAACTCCAGTAGATGTTACAAATGAAAAACCACAGGAAAGCAGATAACCTACATTATCATTATATCAATTATTTTATCTTATTATTAATTATTATCATTATTATCAAATATTTTATATTTTGCAAAAATGTGAAGACCAAAATTACATTACCTGGACCATCTACAATGCAAGTATTATGATGGAGCCATTTCAAATCACTTACTACTTCCGAAAGAGTTTTGTATTTTTTAAATTCACTTTTAATATTCTGTAAAAAAAAATTAATAAAACTCAACACAGAAAACCAAATAATAAATTTAAACTCACATAAACAGTTACACCAATTACATTTTCAAAATTGTGAATATGGTTAAAATTTAATTGTTAATTAATAATTATACAATGAAATTAACACTTTTTTTTAAGAAATGTCATTTTCATTGATAACTAGGTTGAGTCGCATGCCATAAATAAATTTGTTTAACAATATTTTATTTAATACATTTAAATACACAAAATAAATATCAGAGAAACTATTTTACAGTACTTACATCTTCAATTAAATCAAAATCAACAATTTTTATCAATTCGTCATTTCCAACGTTTGGCCAGTGAAAGAAAATCTCCTATCATTGAATAAAAAACCATTAGAAACATGCCACTATGAAAATACAATACACAAAAAAGTTATTTGTTCAATTACATTCCCCATGAAACATGCAAGAACTACAAATAAAGTTATTTTAATGATTGTTTTATGTAAGGGTTATTAACATCTTGATATCAATACCTTTATTTTAATTTTTACATGTTCATCATCATAGTTGGCCCGACAGCCCGTTGTGGGCCTTTGCCTTCTTAAGAAGTTTTTCCCATCCTGCTCTGTTTTGTGCTTGGGACCTCCAGTTTCTAATTTTTATGAGACCAAAGTCCGACTTCAGGCAGTCAATCCACCCATGTTTTGGTCTGCCCCTTGGTCGTTGTTCGAAAGAGACTGCATTGAGAACTTTTAAAGTAGCCCGATCTGCGTCCATTCGCAATAGATGTCCAGCCTATCTCATTCTATTCAGCCTGATAAATTTGATGACGTCATCCTCTTTGTAAAGCTCGTACAGTTCAAAGTTAAATCGTCTCTGCCAGGCTCCCTTGTAAAAAAAACACCGCCAAAAATGGTCCGCAACGCTCTCCTTTAAAAGAGTGTAAGCATTTTTTTCTTCTTTTGACGTAAGTGACCAAGTCTCAGAGACATAGGTTAGCACAAGTATTATAAGAGTTTCGTACAACAGGATTTTCGTTCTTCTTTTAATTAAATGGCTCTTCAATTGAATTCTGAGTCCACATAGACATCGATTGGCTGCAGCAATTCTCTTCCTGATCTCGTGGCTGATGTCATTTCGGCACTCAACCACAAAAACCCAAATAAGTAAATTTCTCAACTCGTTCAAATTTATGTCCCTTTGTTTCAAAAGTAGAGCCAATAGTACTCTTTCTACAATACATTTATTTTGTCTTTCCCTCATTTCTCTTTAGCTTTACCTTTTTTGTAGCTTTTTTTTAATGCAATGAAGGATTCCCTCAGTATGCTTGCAGACCTGACAATGATATCAATGTCATCAGCATACGACAGGATCTGTACAGATTTGTTGAATTTGCTCCTAATGCTTGCCAGCATTCCTGATAACCTATTCTAAAAGTTAAGGTAAATAGGAGGCATGCAAGGCCGTCTCCTTGTCGAAAACCAGTGCAGATGTTAAAGGGGGGCTTAAATAGTTATCCTTGTATACGAACCATGGAAGAGGTATCCATGAAGGTGAGCTTCAAAAGGTTAACTAACTTTTTCGGCACCTTGAAGTCTAACAAGGCTCTCTGAATTTATAGTCTATCGATACTATCATAGGCTGCCCGGAAGTCTATAAATAGTGGTGTGTTTCAATTCCAAATTCTCGAAATTTTTCTAAGATTTGTCTCAGTGTAAAAATTTGGTCAGCTGTGGATTTTCCTTTTTGTAAGAAACATTGATAATCTCCTATAAGATCGTTAATAATAGGAGACAATCGCTGAAATGGTATGTTTGAGAAAACCCTATAAACAGTGCAGAGTAAACTTATCCTTCTGTAGTTTTCACAGTTCAGAGTATATCCCTTTTTATGAATTGGGCACAATATGCCACATTTTCAATCTTTTGGTAAAGTTTCTGCTTTCCAGATTAAAGTAATAATTTCAAAAATTATTGTTGTTGGCTGATCACCAGCACATTTTATTATCCTGAAGGGATTTCATTTTTCAGTTTATTAACAATCTGTTGCACTTCGTAGAAAGTTGGGACATCAATCAAGTCCTGTTCTTCATACCTTCTTGATGGTTCGTCGATCTCAGCAAATGATCCACTTGATTTATCTCACACACACACAATTAAGTAATTCATCAAAATGTTCAACCCAGCTTTCAATGGCTTTATTTTTTCATTGATAATCAATTTTTACACACGTTAAAAACGCAATAATTTATATTTCAATTCAAAAATATATTTAACTTTGAAAAAAGTCCAGAATCTTTTCACACATCAAGTTTTATTTTCATAACTGCATAAAAAGATTTAAACTGCTAATCAACATGCATGCATGCATAAAATGCAAGGTTCCTTTTAATTAGTTCAAATATATTGTTAATTCAATTATCATGTTAATAATACAAAAATTACCTTATCAGAGCTCTTAAACCTTTTGCGGAACAAAGTAGAGGCGACAATTAAAATTTCCTGTATCATCTTTGTATTAAGAAAAGGTCTCTGGCTTTGCAGAGCAACAGTTTTCTGTTTGCACTCGGGGCATGTGCCATCTCTAAGAGTCTCTAGTGATGTTTCGTCTAAGCATTGAGTGTGGAAGACACGTGGGCAATGTTTACATGCCACTTCATTTCCAAGCCGATGGCACACCCAGCAGTAGGAATCAATTACCTGAAATTGGTGATAATGCATTAAAATTTTCATAGCCAACAAAAAAATATACAATACAACTCTTACCAAGTCAGAAAGAAATAAAGTTCAAATTGCATCCAAGTATATATAGTATATGATCTGGTATTTAGATACACAGATAAACTATCCAAATTACAGATATGTGACTTAAAAAATTATGTAATATATTTAATTAAAGTCATTTTCCCCATCTTTAGTTATAACAGAATAAGGCATTAGATTTCAAAAGTACGTTCATTACGAAAATTAAAACTTGTAACTCAATTTTATTTTTTTACTTGAATAGATAATAAATATTAAGCCTAAAAATTGTAAAATATGAATACATAACTATTTCTTAAAAATCCATCACAAACATTGCCACCCTTATCAGATTTGGTCGCTTCAACTTAAATATGCAAGAAACTAATTATAACCCAGCTGACTTTATTGGGTTAAAAATGTATGCAACAAACAAATGTAGAAGAAAATAATAATTCACCTACCCTCACAGAAGAACTACCACCCTGCCCAAGTTTTGGATTTTCACCTAGAATAAAAGACATATGCATCAGGTTCAAATGATAAATTTTATACAAAATCTAAAATAAAAATGAAAAAAAAATTACAATTGACATGCACAATTTAAAATAAAAACTGTTTTGCAATATTTTGTAAAATAAAATTACTTTGATCCTTGCAACAAACTAACTTTGCATTTCACCATCCATGTTTCTTTTTAATCTATTACCATTATTTCAAATTGTTTAAAACCCCTTAAATTCATACTACAGTGGTGGCCAAAAGTGTGGACACTTTTTAAAAGTTTCATGTAAACTGTGTGTGCTTGTAAAATATATTAATTTTCACTTAAATACAAACATTTATGTATTAAATTGAAGGTAATTTAATGCAGAATTTAGTAATACAAATTGCTAAAAGTGAAAATTAATATATTCTACAAGCACACAATGTTGTAAAACATGAAACTTTTAAAAAGTGTCCACACTTTTGGCCACCACTGTATCACTGAGAACACATTTTATACTTTCAAATTGTTAACTACAATAGTATGTATCGAATCCCGAATCGGTGGGACCACAGCGATTCCAAATGTAAGATTTTTCCGCACTACAGATAATTTTAAGATTTTGACCAAAGAACAGCAAAATAATCAGAAATATCAATATTTCTTTGTGCTATTAGAAGCATTTCTACTTAATTAAAGAAATGCAAGTCTTAAAATATTTTAAAAAAATCTAGATTACCATTTTCTTAATCATGCAAAATAAAAATATATAGAATTTTTGTTAACCATAATGTAAAAAGGGCCTATTTCCCCCTAAAAACTCATTTTTTAATGTAAAATATGCATATTTCAGTATACAAGATATACGATCCTGTAATATGGAACCTGTAACCGTAATAAAAAAATTTGGGCTTTGCGTCGGTACTAGAAACGTGTGCCATTCAGAATTTCCCCTTATAGACATAGATTTTAAAAAAAAGGCATCAAGGTAAATGCCTAAATATTACATCGATCACATATTTTGGATTATAATCTTTTACCAATTTCTCCCATTCTAGATTAATTTCTTAAATATAGGTAGTTTTGAAATAAAATTGAGTTGTCTTGAAAGTTAAAAATTAAGATGTTCTACTGTACTTCATTTGAAATTAACGTATTTAGGGGAAAGTTTGATTGTTCTGTAGTAGATAGTACATCCAATTTCTTTCAAGTACGAAACTTGGAAGAGTCTAGCGAAGAACCCCTTTATTGACTAGGAATGCGCCCATACTCAGCTCTGCTTGGCGGAATAGTGGCGTTCGGAAGCAGGTTTCTCCTTTGGTTCTTCTCTTTCAGTACAATCATCGTACTACTTTATCTGATCATGCATGAAAATCGAAAGTCTTAAAATTTTAACTGATTAATTATTTTAGAAATATGTCTGATCTTCAAATAATAGTACAGTACAACCTTGATTTTGCGACCCCACGATTTAGCGACTTCTTCAATATAAAGACCTCTTCGGAAAGTCCCAATAATTTTACCATAGGAATAGTGTTAAAAAACCCTCTTTTTTGCGACCGAAAAACAAGCAGTTCCTCGATATTGGGACCAAACATTTGTTAGACAATTCAGAAAAAAAATTTGCTACCAGAAGCCATTTTTGTATTTGCTTAAAATTTTCAACTTGTGGAAGTGTTTGAGTGAGTACAACCTGTTTGCTAAATATTGCTTTTGCATGAGCACAATAAAGAAACCCAAATACTACATTTATCTGCACAATATGTGTACATACAAATAATAAACATTTCTAAAGGTATGTATACGCTTTTTCTCAGTTTGCACGCGTTTTTTTAATTACAATTCTTTATAACATCCCTTCGATTTAACGACCGTAAGTTGTTGGTCTCGAGATCGGTCGCTGCATCGAGGTTTTACTCTATTATATTTGAAGTTTTACATATTTGCATTATTTAAAATTTAAACATTAATTTTATTTGTTAATTGTTAAATCATTTTAATATGCAAAACTCTCAGATCACGGTTGTTGGGAGAGAAAAACCAATGAAAAACCTGTTTCCTAACACCAGGTTAGGCGATGACTTGTTATCAGTGCCAAAGAATCCTGATGTGGACAGATATTCAGTCAATGAAGGGGCTTTCTCTCAAGGACTTTTCACTGTCAGTCCAGATTTTATACGATGAAAAAATTAATATTTCATATAAAAAATGAAAGTAAACACTTCAGCTAATGAGAGGGAATGTTACACATGTATTGCTTGCAATAAAATTTCCTTTTAGTTTCTTGTTGGTTTAAATTGAATGAAATCCCTTAAGCTACAACTTTCTCCCTTCTGGTATCCTAAATGTTTATTGCATCACTTCATTATGATAATACAATGATACATAATAATGAACAATTTAACTGTATAATATTTAAAAATAAGTTCAACTTTAAAAATACAAATAAACTTACTCATGTCCATCAAATAAGAGAAGTTTCTTTTCCTACAGAGAAAAAGGCAAATTAATGTATAAAATACCTAATGCCTAGTACAACATCTGTTATCTTAAGAACTTATAAAATATTAAACGCAATTATTATTGTTGTAGGTTAAAAAAAGGGCATTGCAAAAAGTCCTCAATTAACCTTAACTGCAGAGAATTTTATATATAACTTAGAAAAAACGCAGTGGGAAAATGTAAGCATATAAGTCCTAAATAATCATGGAGACTTCGTTAAAAACCAATCTAAAATTTATTCATAATTAAATTAAAACATAACAAACGCCGTACACTACGGCAAACAAATCAGCCTAACTCATCTGAGTAGCAAGCAAGTCAGAAGCAGAGAGCGAAAAGTAATAGAATCACACAGTATATATACATAAATCAACGGGCGCGGTTACGGTGCCCGGTATGCATGAATACATAGCAAAAACAATAAATTAGCATAAGTCACATTTACTCAACCAACCAGTCAGAAAAATAACCTATAATACGATTGCGTCCGGATTCAACTTCCATGATAAAAACGTCATACAAGAGCTACTAGAGATGTGCGTTTTTCAAGCCAACCAAAACAAATGCAACTTAATAGTGATGTTCACTGAATGTTTATAGAATGAAGTGAACGCATGCATTGTTTATGGAGGCGGAATTTTAAATCCATGCAGGCACTATATGAAAAACATTAGAAGTAATTGCTTAGGTGAAATATTTAAAAAGACCTAATACAAATAAATGCAGTAAGTTAAGCAGTTTATTTATTTTATAAGTGTATTTTTCCTAACAATGGCCCGCCTATTTCTCACTAAGCAGAATAACAGACTAAATTTCTAAGAATTTAACTTAACTACTAACTACTAAAAATCAATAAAGGTATTTTTCAAACTAATTGTTGAGTGACTTTTATATATAAAAATAATTACATTCAGCTTACTTAGCAATAGAAAAACACTCTTCAATTACAGTCTAAAAAAAAGTCTCTGAAAGGGAAAAACACTTTTTCTTAACACAACACAGTATGTGTGTCCAATTGCTTGTTGGATGGTTGGGCATAAAGGAGCTTCTTCAAAACTGGGGCTAAAACTTAAAAATAACAACTTGCTCCAAAAAGGCTCCGGTGATGACCACTCCTTCGGAAGATGAAGTCTCCCCGTACTCTGGCATTTACATGGGCACCTTTCCCGAGACGGAACGAAAGGCTGCTCGTACGCTTCGACAGCATCCCCGAAGTTGCAGCACAACACCTCGGCGGGAATCATTAAGACCACTAACAAGCAGAAGGTCAGACATGAAAAATTGAAAAAAACACATATTAGAATATACATTAATTTACATTACAAAAATCTTATCTACTAACGATTTTAGACCAACTTTAGGTAGAGGTTTGGTGAACAAATCGGCTAAATTAGACTTTGTATTAACATATTTTAATATAAATAGATTTTCTAATACCAAATTTCTCAAAAAATGAAATTTAACATCAATGTGTTTAGTTCGATGATTTTCGATGGAGGATTTCGAGAAATTTATTGCCGCCTGGTTGTCACACAATAATTTGCTTTCAAAATTTACATTCAACAAATTTAAGTCCTTTAATTCATTTAGAATCCTTACAAACCAAATTAACTCTTTAGATGCTTCTGTTAAAGAAACATACTCAGCCTCTAAAGTTGATAAGCTGACACTTTTTTGTTTGAATGTACGCCACATTATTGGTGAATCACCGACAAATAAAATCAGTCCTCCTATCGAAATGCGATCATCGCGGTTCGCTGCAAAATCAGAATCACTGAAACAACTTAAATTTATGTTATTTACATTTGAAATATCCATTTTATAGTTTCTGGTTAGTTGAACATAACCCAGCAACTTGAGTAAAGTATTCCAATGGATTAACCCTGGGTTTGCCTGAAATTGGGACAAGACATTGACTGCATAGCATATATCAGGACGAGTCCTGTTTGCTAGGAATGCAAGACAACCCAATATATTCCTGTAGGGTAATTTAGACATTTGAGATACTTCTTCATTAGATTTTGGGGATTGTAATTTTGATAACACAGTTCCAACAGCGATCGGTAAAGATGAAGTTGGGTATTTATACTTTTTATAAGTTTCACAAATTTTATCTATATAACTAGCTTGATGAATATACAATTTATTTTCACTCTGAATAAATTCAACTCCTAAAAGTTTACGCGTTTCACCTAATATTTTGATATCAAAATTATTACTAATTTTGTCAATTATTTCATTAAGCAAAACTTTACTTCGAGCAAAAATTACGATATCATCAACATATAATAATAAAATAACACTGTCCTTATAAGTATATATACAATTAGCCCACTCTATTTTATGAAAATTTAAATTAACTAAAACATTATGAACCTCTAGAAACCATTCCCTTCCGGATTGATGTAACCCGTAGATAGCTCTATTTAATTTACAAACAAACTCTGGCTTGTTTGGGTCTTCAAAACCAGGTGGTTGCGTCATGAAAATGGTTTCACTTAAATTGGCATATAAGTATGCACATTTTATATCAATTTGGCAGTGAGCCCATTTAAGTTTGCACACAAATATACAAAAACACAATCTGATTATTGAAAAGTTCACCACAGGGCTGAAAACCTCATCGTAATGTATGCCTTGAATTTGCCGAAAACCTAAAGCAACAAGACGTGCTTTGTATCGAGCAATTTTGCCTTGGTCATCGTGTTTGATAGCAAAAACCCAACGGCAACCAATTACCTTACTATTAGGGGTTCTTGGAACAAGATCCCAGACATTTCTTTCATACATTACGGAGAGTTCCTCTTTCATGGCTTTATGCCAACAATCAGCCTGTGGCGTACTTAGAGCATTTTTATAAGTGGTAGGGATAGGGATTTCTAGTCAAATGTCAATTAAATTTACTTCATCAATATTTACATCACCGAAATCGGTGCTTTGACCTTGAAAATTAAAGTTGTCGCGTTCATACGGAATGTTATTAGCATCACAATACTTCCGCACATCTTCGTGTGATCGGAGTCTAGTCATTTGACCTGGGATTCGGTAATAAACATCGATTCTCGAGCCGGTCTTTCTTGGAATAGCCTCTCTTACAAATGAAACGCCAGTAGTAATTCGAGGTGCTTCCTCACTTTTACTACAACCTGGCTTAGGCTCCAAGTCGGATCTAGGTTTTTCAACAGTTTTAGATGCACTTATTGGGTCAACTTCTGGGTCAGAATCGGAATCGGACATAGTTTGATCGGGCATTAAAATTAAAGGAAGATTTTGAGGTGGTTTTGGGGGGTCCAGTACAGCTCCACTGCACAAATTAGGATTGATATCCTCCTCAAAATTTACATTAATAGATTCCACGATTTTCTTCTCGTTTGGAAGCCAAATTCGGTAACCTCTCGTCCTTTGAGCATAACCGACCATGATTCCTTTCTTAGCCCGCATGTCGAGTTTGCGTCTTTGCTGCTTGGGAATACCCAAATATGCAGTCGTACCAAAAGACTTTAAGTGTTTCACAGATGGCTGCTTGCCACCAAAAAGTTGAAAAGGGGTTACTTTCTGGTTACCATGGCAGGTACGGTTCCATACATACGTGAAGCAGAATAGAGCTTCCGCCCAAAACTGGTTTCCAAGACCGCTATCCTTAAGAAGGGTTTTTATACCGTCTACGACCGTATAATTGTAGCGCTCAGAAACGCCGTTCTGTTGGGGGCTATAAGTATTGGTACGTTCCGACTTGATGCCGTGCTCCTCAAAAAGTGCATCGAACTGCGAGTTACAAAACTCGAGCCCGTTATCAGTACGCACACATAAAATTTTACTATCTAAAAACCTTTCTACTCTTTTTAAATAACTAGAAAAACATTGAAAAACGTCACTTTTTTCCTTTACAGGATAAACAGTTACTTTCCGTGAAAAATCATCAGTTATTGTCAAAAAATAACGATAACCTCCTATGGCCGTGGTTTGCATAGGCCCGCACAAATCCATGTGAACAAGCTCAAGGGGTTTGGTAGATCTAATCTGGCCAATTGGCTTAAAAGACTTTGCACGGGACTTGGCAATTTTACACGGTTCACATTTTATGTTGTCACTTTTTAATGGAGGTAAACCTCTTACACTATTATTTTGGCTAGTATTGGCAACATACTTAGGATTAATATGACAAAAACGTCTGTGCCAAACATTAACATTATTTACAGCAGATGTAGACAAATTTAGTGCATTTACTTTAGTATTTTTACAGTTTACAGGAACAACTTTAGACATTTTAGAATTTATACATTTGGGATATCTGGGTTTAACAATATAAAGTCCCTCATGTCTCCGGGCATAGAAAAGTTTACGGCCAGTTTTATGAAATACAGTTAAAGTATTATTTTTACAGATAAAATTATGGCCAGCTTTATCAATTACGCTACCGGAAATTAAGTTTTGTCTTAGTTTCGGGGAATACAAAACTTTTAAAAGCAAAATGTCCTCACACTCACCATCTGTGATGAATTGAAGTGAGACTTCCCCAGTTCCTTCCACAGGGCAGGTGACTCCACCAATGGCGACTGCGACGTTGGTGTCTTTCAGAGGCTTGAAGTTCTTCATCAGGTTCTTGTCACAGCAAAAGTGAGACGTCGCGGCTGTGTCGAACACCCAGTTCCTGGTTTCGGTCCTGGCACTTCCCGATGTGTTGGCCTCAACTATGAGGCTGGTCTCTTGTCGTCTTGATGCATTCTTTGGTCTCCTCTTCTGTGGGGCTGGGGTTCTCTTGTTCCCGATTCTTTGTGGCTTGTTGCCTGACGCTTGGGGAGGAGTGGTTCGTTCTCTTCCTACTCTGTAGGCAACGACTTCCTGGTCTTTGCTGCACTGCTTCAGGCGCGCTTCCTCAGCTTGAAGTTCTCGCAGGACTTTGTCAGATTTGAATTGGTCATCAGTCCATCTGTAGATTGCCTGTACGATGCCATTGAACTCCTGGGGCAGGTACCTGATCAACTGGAAGGCTTGATACCAGTCGTCGATAGGCTTTCCGGCGTCGCTCAGTTGTATGGCTATCCTTTTTAGGCGAGCTGCATAAAGGCCAACTTCTTCATTCGGGTCGATCCGGCAACTGAAGAAGTCATCGGTGAGTCCAATGATTCGAGCCCTGGAGTCCGGCCTGAAGTGAAACTGAAGAATCTTGAAGGCTTCGACTGGGTCATCGGTCTCCGATATCAGCGGTCGAATTTCCTTATCGAGGCTCAGGTAGATGGTGCTGTAGGCACGGTCTTTCCTCAAATTGTAGTCCTTCAGCTGTTTCTGATAAGCTTTGTCAAAGGCTGGGTCAGCTCCAGTGACATCATCAGCTTTGACCGGACTGGGAAGGGGCGGTTCTTCTTTACCAACTACTATCTGCCAGGCACCTCTGTCCATCAGTACAACTTTCACGTCGTCTTTCCATGAATTGTAGTTGTTAGAGTTCAGCTTTTCGATGTGGGAGGTTTCCATCTTGAAAAGGGCGGATGGCAGTTGCGGATGGCCCCGCCGTCTCCTTGATCTTCTAAGTCAAAGTTAGGATATGCTTACTTTCAAAAAATATCTTCGGCCCATAACCTTGTTGTAGGTTAAAAAAAGGGCATTGCAAAAAGTCCTCAATTAACCTTAACTGCAGAGAATTTTATATATAACTTAGAAAAAACGCAGTGGGAAAATGTAAGCATATAAGTCCTAAATAATCATGGAGACTTCGTTAAAAACCAATCTAAAATTTATTCATAATTAAATTAAAACATAACAAACGCCGTACACTACGGCAAACAAATCAGCCTAACTCATCTGAGTAGCAAGCAAGTCAGAAGCAGAGAGCGAAAAGTAATAGAATCACACAGTATATATACATAAATCAACGGGCGCGGTTACGGTGCCCGGTATGCATGAATACATAGCAAAAACAATAAATTAGCATAAGTCACATTTACTCAACCAACCAGTCAGAAAAATAACCTATAATACGATTGCGTCCGGATTCAACTTCCATGATAAAAACGTCATACAAGAGCTACTAGAGATGTGCGTTTTTCAAGCCAACCAAAACAAATGCAACTTAATAGTGATGTTCACTGAATGTTTATAGAATGAAGTGAACGCATGCATTGTTTATGGAGGCGGAATTTTAAATCCATGCAGGCACTATATGAAAAACATTAGAAGTAATTGCTTAGGTGAAATATTTAAAAAGACCTAATACAAATAAATGCAGTAAGTTAAGCAGTTTATTTATTTTATAAGTGTATTTTTCCTAACAATTATGGTATACATCTAAATGAAAGCTTCTTTACTGTTTTATTTTTTGGTTGCTTGCAAGTCGACATTCTGTATTAAAGACTGTTTGTTGCAAACTTCATTTTCTTGCCAAATATGTTGTCTGAATGCTCCAAATGGGGGTTTTACCACATAATTGAGATTTTGACATAAAATCAAATCATTATGCAGCTGCGGTTCACTTTGTGCACAAAGATCGATAGCTGGCACTTTTTGACCGATGGACTGATATGAAGTTTGCAGAATCTTTTTTCGAAAATGGAACATTTCTAAGACTCATGCAATTAGTAGTATTTAGGAGGTAACATATCAGCCTGGCCAGCCGATGATGTTTTAGGGCAAAGGGCTTTCGCTCCAATAACACAGTTCGACAAAAAAAGCGCAATTGTTTGTCCCGAAGCTACTTTGGCGATTTTTTGCTTCTTTGGGGGTCCAATAATGGAGAAATGACATTTTTAGCCCAAGTTTAATAGGGGGATTTATCAGAGATAAAAAAAACTAAAAAAAAATCTTTTTGCCGTTTTTTTTTTGGCTACAAACAACTTATAAACCTTTCTGCACCTGGTTCTTACCTCTATGGGTGTTAAGTGAGTACCGATGGGCCATTTAGGAACTCAAACATCGCTCCAAAACTGTCTAAATTAATTTTTTGATGTTATTTCACGTTTTTTCGCATATTTAGCTATACTTATCTGGATCTGCTTTCGAGGTAAATAAAATTGAATTATGAACACCGAATAAAATTATGAACATTTATATGCTATATCAGAACCCGAACATTTTCAAAATAGGCAATTTACTTGGCCATAAGTGCAATTTTTCGCTAGTATTTCACGTTTTATCGCGGATATTTGGATTGACACCTAATGAAAAAGTACTAATGTCTGTCTGTAGCTACTCAGTGAACAACGACTGACTGGCTTTTCTTTCACGTTTGCAATACATGATCATCTCACAGTTGGTTAAAATAGGCAACTTTCTAGCCCTAAGTTGCAAGTTATGTTTTAGCCGACAGCCATTGTGCGGGTAAAAAGAGTTACGAGTGTGCACACTTTTGTCATTGACTGCATATATCTAACACCAGGAAATCTGGTCCGTGTTATTGCGAGTATATCTATCTGGTATTGGTTATGATAACAGATTAAAATCTTTAAACATGTATACCATGGAAAATAGGAGAACTAGGGGCGATTTAATGCCATTATTCAAGTTTATAAAACAGGGAGAGCTGAAGTTTTACCTTAAATAGCCCAACCAGAGGACATGATCAGAAATTGAATAAATTGTGCTTTGAAAGGGAGGTAAGAAAACATTAATTATAATAAAGTTGTGAATGAGTGGAATGCTTTACCAGAATATGTTGTGCATTCGAAGAGAGAAGAATTTAATAATCTTGATAGTCATTATTGGAAACTGGTAAAGAATTAGATTTATTTTGGACCAACCTTGCTGGGCCTCAGGCCTGTTGTTGGTTGACCATTTTTGTTTGTATTCAATTTAAAAGGAGTAGTTTTAATTTTCAACAATATAAGCATTTTGAATGAAGTAGATAACACTTAATTCCTAACCAAATTCAATTTAAGTTCAACGTGTATTAAATGAAATTAAAAAATAATAATCTTACCGTCAAAAATGTAACCACACTGAAAAAGCATTAAAATAGGGATGGGTCGTTCACCACTGAACGAATCTCAAAGAACGATTCTTTAAAAAGAACGAATCAACTGAGTGACTCTTTTAAAAGAACGGTCGTTCTTTCGAACGATCATTCGTTTTCAGCCAATCAGAAGGCTACCTATTGAGTCGAATCAAAAGATTCGTTCAAAAGAGTCACCAACTCAGAAAATCCCTTGGTGGTTCTTTTCGGAATAACCTGGGAATATTGTGCTTCCCATCGTGTTCCTGTGAGGTTGAAATTCCAGTTCGCTCGAGTAAAAAATTAAGGGGTTGGTTCTTTTCGAAATATCTTTCAAAAAGTGAGTTTCGAACGAGCACAATGGAACGATGATTTAGTAAATTGGTGCTTTACGGAATAACTTAAGATGTTGTAGCCTACGCAGTTGTGAATTGAATTTCGTACGGGTGATTGCAACATGTCCCCATTGGCTGATTCCTACAAAAGAGTAATGGATCGTACAGGCTGGTTCTTTTCGAAAAATTTCGGTATCGTATACACATGGTATCTTTTTCTGCTTTAGGAAATGGGCATGGGTGGGGATGTGGTTCAGTGATTCCTGGAAGTTAGCCATTATAGGTAATACAGCAGTCAGTACTGAATGCTTTAGAACTGAGCTTCATAATGGGCGCAGGTATTTAAGCGGCCTCTCACCGACTGAAATATAGTTTTTTGGAATTTTTTAGAACAAAAACGTGTTACTAATTAAAAATATGTTATTCGCCATTTGCTTATAAGAAAGTATTTTAAGTGCATAAGATATCCTTCTTTTGGACATAGCACTGACTCAAGAAATGAACATATTTTTGTTCAGAATTTAAAAATACTTTATAATTAAAGACTATCTAACAATGGTCATTTTTACATAAGAAGTTTGTGTATAATATATTACACTCGAGCATCGCTCTGACTTAAAATAAAAAATCAAAATATTAATAAATACGACACATATAAGATGTTTATTTTGTGCATTATATATAGATGTCAACGACAAGCTTGTTTATTGTGATATTTTATATAACTGGGACATAAATTTTAGTCTTCTGCAAAAAAAAAAAAAATGCTTGCGTGCTGTTTTGTAAATAGTATTAAAATTAAATTAATTCCATTTTCACTTGATAATCATTTTTCGGTGGTATAAACGTTTTCTCCAAAAAAAATAGTATAAAATTACCAATAAGGATATTTGATTTTCAACTAGAGTTTTTAGACTCGACTAAATCGACACATTTTAGGATTTGGAAATTGTAGACAAGCACATATATAATGTTACATGAATATGCAGAGCTTAAAATATTTTATTTTTAGTTTAGTTTGAATTATCGTCGCACTAGAGCTATACGAGGGCTATTGGCGACATTCGTCGTAATTTAAAATCACAGTCAAGTTACGAGCCGACTCCTGAATAGGCACCCAACGCAACCGTTAAGGGCGATATCGTACGCAGCGTTGGGGCTTTGGAGCATATTTAACATGCACTCCCCCTACACGGGGTATTATTCGTCTGACATTTTTATCTGCACGGGCCGCTATAGGTCGGCAGTTCCGGACCCAAACCTGGAACCTTTCGTATACAAGGCAAACGCCTTAACCATCTGGGCTTCCCAGTCCATTTACTACCTTAAATTTAAAAGATTAGTGTAAAAAGCAGCAGGGGGCTTTCAATTTTGCCAAAGGTTTTTGCATTGTCTTTTGGGTTTTTTTAAATGGCATTTAAAAATCCTTTTTCGAATCGGTTTGTTACAGATGTTTCTCGTTTGAGTTTTAATTATTTTCTCTTAGCTGATTTCATAGATTGTTTTTTAGCTGATTTCATAGGTTGTTTTTGTTTGATTTTTATTCGCTTCTTTTTTGTCTGCTGTGTTTTATTTTCAAATTCTTTACGTGCGTCTTGTTTTTATTTGTACTATTAATAAATCTTTATTGATTTTGATTCGATTAAATTTCACGTGAGCAAAGCACTACCAAAAGTCAATGTTGTTCGAAAACTTCAGTTTCGACTATATTCTGTCTTAAAAATTAAACGAAATTCTTGGACAACAATTTAACGTGATTTTCGAAAAGAGAAAAGCTCTAGTTCCACGAAAAGAAAATATTTTTTTACGCAACATTCGTGAAACAGAAAGAGATTCCATAAAATTCACTTTCGCATAAACCGAAACAGATGTAATTCCAGAAGGGCTTAAAAGAAAAACAATGCTGCTGGAACTGCTTCCCCTCAAGACGTGAAAAATGACCATTGTTGAATTTTCTAGTTTATTTAATTCAGACGTTTGATAGTTTAATATCGAGCTAAATGCTGTGTTTTTATTTCTTTAAAAAGAGGCACAAGGCGTTTTATTTTTTTAAAAAGACGTAATTTTTCCTTTGCATTTAAACAATTTATTGAAGAATAACGACCTCTTAATGCTAAGTATTTCTTTTGGCGATTTTTTTTTTCCAAAATTGTTCTTTGTTTTCAGAATAGTATTTAAAAATTAATTTGTTTAGATGTTTTAATAGATAGTTTCAATGTTGCATATTGATATGAAATATTTGTCTTTTTATTTAAGTGTGCGCAATATTACATATTTATCCTTCGAAACAAAATTAGCCTACTAAATGAAAAAGAAATAAAACAATTTAAAATTTTAATATTGAATGCTAAATAGTTTTTAAATGCATTAATTATGTAGTGTAGGGAGGGGTAACATTTATATTCCGGCTTGTGCGTTTCATCAGAGACCCGCTTATAAGCCTTCGCCAAATAAGCCAGACACAGAAAGAGTTTTACTGTCACAATGAAAGGAAGTACACCCAAGGCGAAGGCGGGAATCGAACCCGCACCCGTTACAGCGCGCATGCTGCTGCTGGCCTGCGATGCTAACCACTCGGCCATCCGGACTCCATTAAATATGTGTAAAAGAAGTTTTATTTAAAGTTTATGTTACAAACTTACTTGTTATTTTTTATATCTTAATTATTTTCATACTTGTATTATGCAAATGCTTCGTTTTTATTAATAATAAAACCAATTAGTGAACATACTTTTTCTCGGTAGTAGTTTATCTGAGTAACTTAAACAACTTTTTAACAGGAAAATTTCCATAATTTACTGTGGTTAGTTAATTAATAGTAATACCCACTGAAATAAAGTTGAAGCAAACAATGAACTTAGATTAGTGAATAAAAGGACCAAAAAATATTTTCATTTCCTCCCGTCCAACTATGCAGTTTACATCATACAGTTTTTCTAGTACAACGAAAAAATAACGAATTAAAAAGCCCAGAATTAAACCCAAGCTACAATAAACACCAAAAATGAAAAGAGAAACCACCCGAGGGAAGCAGCAAGAAAAAAGAAGAAAAACTTCTATTGTACTCAGAATTTCCAATACACAATAAACAAGACATTCCAACCCTAAACCGCTCCCCCCAGAACCTCATCTCTATACCTCAGATTCCGAGAATTCTCTTTCTGCCCCCAAGACCAAATCCCAAACCGTCAATGTTCAAGGGCGAACGAAAAGCAAGCACGAGAAAATATCCACTTTCACAGCAAAAGCGGTTCGCGAACTTTAATCATTTGAGTCAGTTTCGAACGATCGCTTGCGAACTGTAGCATCCAAGTCAGTCGCGAACGATCGTTCGCGACTGACTGAGTTGTTCTGACTGAGTTGTCTGAGACTGTTCTGAGTCGACTGATTAAGGTCGACTCAGTCGCGAACTTTAATCTGTCGCGAGTCAGTCGCGAACGATCGTTCGCGAGTCAGTGCACATCTTTCGCTAATCATGAATCCATCATTTGTAAACTAGGCAAAAAGTAAGAGCTACTTTTACATGTACGATTGCTTTTATTTCACCTTGAGGTTATTGTTTTAATTTACTATATTTGCCTACTGCATATTGAATGTAATTGAACATATTTCGTGCTAAAAAAAATAAAAATGTTAGCACATCTGTCATCAAGTTAATTAATTTGGAAGTTAATAATATTTTTTCTTTAAACAATTATTAATTCAAAGTAGCGAAAACTATTTTAAAAGATTAATTTAAGTTTAATTTTTTAAGTTAAATTCTACATGGAATTTTTAAAATAAACAACATTGTCATATTAATGCTAATCAGGAAAAAATGCTAATTAATATTTCAAGAAATATATTATTAAGCTTTGTAAATGAAAAATAATTTGTATTAATTTAAGTTAAAAATCTCAACATGTTATTTTAAAAAGAAGCCCTATGATAAAAAAAAAATCAAACTACTTAAAGTTATTGCAATCTAATGTACCCCCTATTCCTATAACATGCATGAAAATGTCAAGTTATATATATATTGTTCCTTTTCTTGTATGAATAAATAGAAATAATAGATCAGATCAAGCAATGTCCAGGACCAGCTTCCCAAGCTCAAACGCGCTAACAGCCAAAAGCCGAAGACTATTGATAAGGAAGAAAAACGTCTTTAGAATTCCTTTCAGCTTTCAGTCCCCCTCCCCCCCCCCTTCTCCTTCAACGAGAAGAGGAGTCTTTCTACTATACTTGGCATAACGCCAACTCTCATCTGCGAGCGCCTGTTTTTTTAGGGGGGGGGGGCAAAAGAAAAAAGGAACGAATCAAAAGATTCGTTCTTTTGAACGAATCTTTGAAACGAACGCGAACGATTAGAACGAATCTTTTAAAAGAACGGGTCTGACCCATCTCTACATTAAAACGAAAACAAAATACAAAATTCCCACCTCCAGAAAATGAAAATCGCGGTCACGTGACCTATCCATGCTAACGACGGGACGAGCATGGGGGCCGCCATCTTAGAGTTCGAGACCAACTTTTTTAAGTGGAAAGTGCTTAGAAAAAATAAATTTATTTCTAAAATATTAAAAAAAATACCATAAAAATACTAGCTGCATTTTGGAATATTTTTAGTGACTTTAAAAGAACTTGAAAATATTCCAAAATGCAGCTAGTATTTTTATGGTATTTTTTTAATATTTTAGAAATAAATTTATTTTTTCTAAGCACTTTCCACTTAAAAAAGTTGGTCTCGAACTCTAAATGGCGGCCCCCATGCTCGTCTGTGCCACATTCAACATGAATTCGCCTATCACAATTGACACATGACTTGACAGTTTGCATTGGATGTCGCCAATCGCTCGCCAAAAAATAGTACTCCAAGTAATTTTAGTTTTAAAGATTGTTCCTGCAATGCTATTTTTTTAATAGTACATGTTTCCGAAACTTCATTATGTAAAGAACCTTCTAAAGCAATAACATATCAATTTTTTGTTAAGAAAATTATTGAAAAAGTTGGTTTAAAATGCCTATTTTAACAGGTAAAGTATAGGATTGGCGGAAAAAGTTGGGTTGCTCTTACAGGGTTGCTGGGCTTCACCGACCCGCGTGTTTCGATACTCCTTCCAGAGTTTCAGTTCAGTTCAGCGTTCCCGTCGTCAGCATTACAGTGGAGGTCACGTGACCTCCACTGTAATACTTTTATTAAGATCTCTATGAATAGAATGGACTGAGCATTGGCAAACCTAAAGCATCGTAGCAGTCACGTGACTGCGAGTTTACCATTTGGCGAGTTTTTCCACAACGACAAAGATAAACCTATTTATTTCTACTTTCGCCACGAAAAGGTTATGGCGTATAGTATATTACAGTGGCCGAGGCACGACCTCGAGCTCGAGATCGGTAAATCCGACGATCCTTTCACCAAGAAGGTTCTTGGGAATAGGTTCAATAGTGTCTTCAACTGCCGACCTGGTTATTTCACCTGAGTTTTAAACTATGAAGCAAATTAGCTATGTTAAAACTCATAAAGAAGACTAAAAAGCGACAGATAAAAATGATTAAATTACCAATCCAGGATTGCTGCCCCAGTAGTACAATCGTTAGGATTCTAGCTGCTGGGGTCGGGCTTGAATCCCGGTAAGGCATGAATGTTTGTGCCCGTCAATAAATGTTGGTATTTGTCTATGTGTTTATGTTATCCTTTCTTTGAGTGCCTCTTGTGCTTGTAAAAACTCTTTTTGTGTCTGTCTCACTTGACGAAATCTTATATTCGTCTCGATTATAAGGTTCTCTGAACAAGCACACAAGCTGGAATATATATGTACCTACCACCATACTATCCAGGGTTCTACATTACGAAGCGTTATTGACTGTGTTAAAACTTTTAAAGAAGGCTAAAAATAGGCAGTCAGAAACGATTACATTACCATTTATTGGATGGTTGGTATACATATATTTTCAGGCTTGTGTGCTTGTTCCAGAGACATAACATAGAGTGGATTGCGCATTCATAAAGCTGCTTAGGGATGGAAAACCAAAAAACCGGTTCAAAAAACCGGTGGTCCCGGTTTTGACTGAAAACCGGTTTTTTTTTGCATACGGCCTTACGGAACCGAAAACCGTTTTTTTAGGGAAAAACCGATGGAAAATGGAAAACCGTTTTTTTCTAAAAAACCGCCATCCCTTGCAGATTACGCGCCACCTCCACAATTTAGACATGTCCCTGTGGTTAGTGCCTTGATCTACGGATCGGAAGGTCCCGCGATTGAGTCCTACCTGGACCCTGGTCGCTGAGTGAAAACCCACCGAGTATATGCGGAGTACGTGCTCGTTAAATCTGTTGAATCCGAAAGTCCTGTGGGCGGTCATTGCGTAGTTTCCCATGGGTAAAGGTTCCTGGAGACTATTCCCCACCCCTTCAGGTACATGTCTTCTATATTGTGGAGGAGGCACGCGATAGATAGCAGCATCTGTCACGTATTTGTGTGTTTGCGTGTGAGTGTGTTGTGTCTGTCTTACTTGAATAAGGTTTCTAAGCGGGTCTATTTACTCTATGCAACAATCAACAATCACAGTCACATGAAAAAAACCAACAACAAAATAGGACATAGGCGATAGAAGAAATGTTGATAGGTTCTTAGTTGATAGCTGATACGTAGTAAGTACTATTTTTCTATTTTCCGTAAGAAATAATATAATTTTAAGTGAGAAGAAATCCCATGCTCTTCTTTTGATGAAAGTATTAATCATTTGTGTAATGGAAAGTGTAGGATTTGTTTTATAACACCTAGTAAAACATCTGGGTAGAAATTTACTGTACGGTGTCGGTAACCATTGGCGAACTTTCCGAAATCGCGCCAGAAGTCCGTATTCTGACGACTTTTGACGTCATGCTCTCTTCACAACGATGACGTTTTCCGGCAACCTAATCTAACCATTATGCGTTTCGGTCAGGTCAGACAGGTTGCCACCAAAAAATATTTATCGGAAAATCGCGCTAATGGTTACCTTACAGTAAAGGTGAACCAAACATCTGTTTAAAAAATGCACCGACATGAATTAAAAAAAGAAAATGTTCTGTAATAAATTTTAAAATACATATCTACATTTTTTTAAATATAATTTCGTTAGCAAATTTTTTTTTCGGCTGATGTAACTCTCTGTTTTCATTCCCAATTTTTTCAGTATAATTAGTATAATACTTATCAGGTCGCTCAATATATATATATATATATAAATATACTGCTAAGCTGTACTGTAGCAAAACATGTTAGCTGTGCACTCTTCTTACTGCCTTAAATTATTTGAAAGAAAAATCTTTTTCTGTACATCTTTATAGTGGAATGTTTGGGGAACATGATTATAAGAAATTCTTATCGGAGGTATTTGTAGTTTTTTAAAAATATTTTATCGAATCTGATAAATTATATTTTCCGTACATGCCTCCCCAAGTTCATTCATTTTTGCAGTATTGGAATATTAAGTTTTTTTTTATATGAATAAGCAATCAGTAAATCATCCAACACACGCAAAACAGCATTAAAGAACGATGACAGCAAATCTAGCAGTATGGTTTTGCTTTGCACATTCCATATTGAGATATGACTGTTTTGTCTGTAAGAATTTGACATTCCTTTTTGCTACAAAAATATTGTTTGTTTACATTTTGGTAACCTTGAAATATTTTCTTATGCATTTCTGAATGATGGGTGCCGCCACAATGAAGAATAAATGACCCTGAGAATAAGGATAATTTTTTAGTGAAATTAGTGTAATATTTTTAGGTATATTTTTCTAAATTGATAAGCAGTGAAGCACAGATTCAAAGAATTATTTATGAAACTGTCTACAGAAATTGAATATCAATTTTGGGTTGTCTCTTTAGGAGGGGGGGGGGCAGCCTTTTAGTGATATGTACACAAGTACGCCTGGTTCAGTAATGTAGTAAAATGTATGTAAATAATCATCTTATTTTTTTAGTATGGTCATGTCCAAGACTTTCCAGTATGAAGCAGTTATATTTATATGTATTTGCAACTTATTGGACGAGTCTTCTGATTTGGCAAAACATTTGGATAAGCAATCAGCCCACATTTTTCATAGTAAGACCATATTTTTTCTTTCATAATATATTTACATTTTACATAGCTAATATTTCTAAAAGAAAGTATAAAAATTTTAGATTTAAGGACTTCTACTTTGGGTTTTTCACTTCTTATCATTGAAGTAATAAGTATTTATGTATTAAATGCAGCATGTCTTGTTATGAACACAAGATGTATGGTTAATATCTGAATTTGTTTAGGTATAGTATCTTTGGTTAAAATAATCTACAGATGACATGAAGCATTTTTGAATTTCATTTAAAAACTGTTTAAATAATTTTCGTGAAATGCAAGACACTTATAAAGTATTATTTTCGGCACTAGTTGCTTAAATAACTATAAGCTGGCTCATTTTAAGTTATCTACAGATTCCCTTTTTTTTATAAAAATACTATTATTACTAAATTTTTATAAAAATACTATTATTATTTGCATAAAAGTGTTTTCTTTCAAATGCATGTTATTTATTTGGCTTCTGAAATTTTTGCAGATGGATTCCAATGGAAAAACTGTAGAACAGTTTCGTCACCGATTTGCAACCCATCTTTATGAGAAAGTTTATGTAATAAACAACTTTCTTTTTGTATTGTAAATTTAAAAGTGTTTGTTTTATTGCATATAAGAAATAAATTGTATACATGTTCCCAGGTAACACAAAACAGATTAAAAAACATTAAAAACTGGTTGAATGTGTTGCATATTTATTCTGTTAAAAATATGTTGTTTAAAAATAAGAGAATTAAAAAAATATGATCAATTGGTTTCATACGAACTCTTAACTTCTTTTTTGTCGGTATACTCATAATTGTTGTTTCGAAAGAATCTTAGTTTGCTGGTAGCTTCATGCTAAAAGGTTGTTAGTGTGTTTCCTTTCATTGTGAAAGTTCCAGTCCTTGCGATTCAGTTTATAGATGGTTTGTATTGGTAATAAAACCCTCTCTTAATCATGGGATTCCTTACAGTGCACTGGGCTCAACGTCCTTTTTCAATCTGTAGAGTCCTGAATATTCATGCAATTTCACTCTAAGTTTGGTTTGGTGCCAGATTAGTACAAATGTTTTACTAGTCCTTTGCAAAAAAAGGATGAAAAGTTAATATTTCGCACCAATTCCAGAACTTTGAAGAAATTAGTGGCAAATTAGTATTCCTAACAAGTCGTACATATAATGTGTCCATGAATCCTGTATCTTTCTTTCATATGTGTTCACTTTCTTTCTAGGGATACATGGAAGCTTCTATTCCATCTGATGCTTGCACTGAAATCCATCCTCCAACTTTCCCTCAAAATTATACATTGAATAAAATCGTACTAATTAATGGTACCGAGAAATGTGATTTTATGACAAAGGTACATTTTTTTACTTTTATCTTACTTTTCATTAACCAATTAGGAAAGTGGGAATTCACCAAAAATAATGTTAATGTAAAGTATGTTGTCATGGGTATATAACAAATTTTCTCTTTCGAAAAGTTTTCATTTTATTGTAATTTTTGGGGAGAATAGCTCACTGCAGTTTAGTATAAAAAATATAAACATTTATTCTTGTAGCTTTTATCTAAGTTATCTTTAGCCTGGTTTGTTTTTTATGGCCTCCTTTACATGAAATTTCTTTTTAGGTTCAGTATGCAAGATCAGCTGGCTATGATACTGCAGTGTTGTTTGATCCATATCCAGGATCTTTTCACTACCCTAACTTGAGTAAAAATAACTTATTTTTAATGTTACAAGCTTTAAATTTATAAGTATATTTTGTGTTAATATAGATCTATGTTACTGTCGTCTTCATTTTATCCGGTATATTTTTTTAGCATTTATGATGTTCAGTGTGCAGACATCGGTACTGTTAGCAGTGAGAATTAAATTATTTCAGTTTGTATATTATTAGGTTGGATTTGATTCTGCCATCAGTTGAGCTTGCAAATGAAATAACATGAATTATTCACATTTGTTTTATGTCAATTATTGCCTTAAAACTGATTGATAAACTTTTACTTACAGATATTAAGGTTTCCGAATAAAATGTTTTGATGTTATAAACATAGAAAATACATTCAATTTATCTGTATTTCATATCCAGGAAAATGATTTTCATTCATGACATATATTTAAGTTAAACAGGTTTGAGATGTACTGAATTAACTGACACATTCAACAATTCGGAATGAAATAAAAAAAATTCAAATTCTCAACGTCAAATATTAAGTGGTTCCAAAAAAAAAAATGAATATTCAGATTTAAAGCTCTACTAATTCATTGTAAAATTCACTTCAGAACTTCATTGTACAGTTTTTTTTTTAATACTAACTTTTATTAGAAACTAGAATGCGGGAGTACTGTAATGTTACCAATGTAGTGCAGTAGAAATAGGCGAAAAAACACCTGAACCTAGAACAAATTGGAACATAAACTATTCTTGTTGCAAATGGTAGGTAACATGCTTCTAATGAACATACTAAAAGTCTTAACCCGTACTGTCATAACAAATATGTTTTTTTGGCCCCCATCTTGAAAAAACACCACTTTAAAAAAAAAAGTCGAGTTTGGTGTCAAATTAAAGGAAATTTTATGCTGACAAAAGAATATGATATGGGTTTCAAAACTAAAAATATTTACAAACATGATTTTGGAAGGAAACAATGAGAAAACGTCTGAAAAAATATCACTGCAAGCGACAGGAACCACCCCTTGTGATTATTGAGATGTCCAACAAAAGTTTGCTACTTTGCAACTCAAAGTCATAATTCAAAGAATGCAGTCCCATAATGATAAGTAATGTTGAACAAACCCTCATGAAATGTACTAAAAGAATCAACAAAGAATGACTTGAAAGTCAACATGGAACCTAGATCATTCGAAATATTATATACCAAATATTTTTTGCCAATATCGTCGGAGGACACAAATTTGCAGTGCTTTTTTAATTTTTCCTGGACGAATTATATTACATTCTGCATGAAGAACAATTACCATATGAAAAAAAAAATGACCACTTTCTTTAAAATAGCTTTCTCTGATATAGTTCTAAAGCGTCGTTTTTGCAATTGGAAATAAATATGTATTTTTTTTTACATTTATAGGTGATTTTTCATCAAATACAATTACATCATATGACTTTTTTATGCTTAATTTTAGAAGAAAGCTTCACCATACATTTTGTTTGGTTTTTCATACCCATCAAAAACTATTTCAACTTTTTAATAAATTATGTTGACATAGTACTAGTAGTAACTTGTGATATCCCCAAATGTTGTAGAAGTGATCCAGATAAATTAATGCACCATTATCAAGAATGTAGGAAGTACTTTGCTGGGCACAAGGAGTCTGTCGAATTTTATTGTTATTAATGGAATCTGATAAGTTTGCAAAATATTTGTCCGTTTTCTTCATTTGCCAAGTGTTATTGTCAAATAGTGAAGTTTGTAATATATTAATAGCTCGTAATTGAAAAACTTTTTCTTCTTATACTATATTATCCAAGGAGATGCATGCAGTAGGGTGGGCCGAAAAAAACTTTTTATTTTATTTCGGATCGCTATAGTGCGGAAAAGTTGCCATTGGTAAAGACATGAAAAATGCACTAATTGTTATTTTTTTATGACTATATCTTCCGTTCGCGCAATGCCATCAAAGTTGTCAAAAATTGTCAAAAACCGTAATTTTTCATAATTTTTTTAAACCCGATATATGATTTTAAATGCTTTCCTATATCATGTTGTATGATTAAAATTTACAAAAAGTCAAAACTTTGAAATTTAGCAAAAAATACGAATTTTCCTAATTTTATACTACGTTGAGCGGTCGGAAGATCTGACACAAATGTATAATAACTTATTATACTATATATTATAGCATTTATTATTAATAAGTGCCTTAATATTTGGATTTTTCATACTTTTAGTAGTTAATTCATGATATAGGAACGTAATTAAAAACATCTGCCTTTTTTAAAAAAAATTACAAAAATTACGGTTTTTAACAATTTTTCGCCAACTTTGAAGGCATTGCGCGAACGAAAGATATGGTAATAAAAAAATAATAATTAGTGCATTTTTCATGTCTTTACCAATGGCAACTTTTCCGCACTATAGCGATCCGAAATAAAATAAAAAGTTTTTTTCGGCCCACCCTAGCATGCAGGTATCCTCTCTGCTAATTTATACAATGAGTGCTAATTTATACTATGAGTTTTGCCGTTAATTAGTTTTTCCATATTTTCATCGTAACTGCTTATTCGGTTTTTAATAATGTTCCATTTCTAGAAAAAGGTTTGTTAGTTTATTTTAAATATCTCTTCCAATCATGTCACGTTGGCCTTGTCTGCACTATCTGTTATTTTATTTAAATATATTCCACAAAACACATGAAGAGTCACTAAGTGGACTGTGATATAAAAAATTGACAAAAACTTTCGTCATCCTTGCATCAGTTATATCAATGGAAAACACTGATAAGCAAACTCATTGCATAAGTTAGTTCACTGCATTTCGATTGATCTAGGTTCCATGTTGACTTTTTCAGTCATTCTTTGTCTATTCTTTTAGTACATTTCATGACGGCTTGTTCAATATTGCTTATTATTAGGTACTCCATTCTTTGAATCATGGCTATGAGTTGCAAAATAGCAAACTTTTGTTGGACGTCTCAATAATAACAAGGGGTGGTTCCGTCGCTTGCCGTGATATTTTTCAGACATTTTCTCATTGTTTCCTTCCAAAATCATGTTTGTAAATATTTTTAGTTTTGAAACCAATATCATATTCTTTGTCAGCATAACCAAACTCGACTCATTATGGTCTATTTTGTTTTTTTAAACAAATTTGGTGTTTTTGTCAAGATGGCGGCCAAAAAAACAGTATGGGTTAAGACTTTTAGTATGTTCATTATAAGCATGTTACCTACCATTTGCAACAAGAATGGTTTTTGTTTTTCCCAATTTTTTTTCTACTTCTAACTCTATTTCGACTGTACTAATAACTCATTTTATGAAAAACAACATTTTGTTGCTTTTGGAATAAAAATATTTCTTTATTGATCTATATAAATTGAAATATATTTTTATAATTGTATTTTTTTACTGCACAGGCTTTCCACTTGATGTATCTGAAGTAAACATCAGTGTAGCTCTCATATCATATGATGATGCCATAGGTATTAATAACTTTTTATACCACAATATTAGGTAAGTAAAATGAAACCTTTCTCTGTATTATATACAAATAATGATTTACAAATAGTATATCTTGTACAACTTTAATTAGAAATTCAAAAAACTGTGATGCCTTCTAAATAATTTATAAATTTGAATTTTTAAAAGTTTTTTTCCTTTGGATATTTCCTGAAAATTAAATTAAGTAAACTGTTGGAAAAAATATGGCATCTGAAATTCAATATGCACATCAGCTATTTAATAGTGTGACCAATCAAAGTTGTGCTGACAATTTTTCAGTCCTACTTATTCGTGTTAAGGCTGCTCATCACCCCCATACCCCGTCCTCCTTCGATCGGGTTTGCTAATGTTATGGGGGAATTGTCTATGGGGGAAAATGGTTTTTGTTCCAAAAAAAGTCAAGAAATCATAGAAATATTTTGATGCAGTCTTTTTTTAATTCATAAAAATCCAATAAAGTTGTGCTTTTAGAGGTTATTTTTTTAAAAACATTATTTACTTTTTTTAAATCTAAATTTTTTTCTATTAAAAAAAGGCAAGTAATGTTTTTAAAAAAATAACCTCTAAAAGCACTACTTTATTGGAGTTTTATGAATATAAAAAAAAAAAACGCATCAAAATATTCCTATAATTTCTTGACTTTTTTTGGAACAAAAACCATTTTTCCCCATAGACTTAACATTAGCAAGCCCGATCGAAGGAGGACGGGGTATGGGGGTGATGAGCAGCCTTAACAGACCATTCAAGAGGGGGTTTTTTGGAATTCATTAAAATTTGGTGCATTTTTTGAAAAGGTGATTTTCAGCTGTCCTTTCTAAGTTATACTAACAATTATAACCTTATAACACAGCAGAATAGTTATTTGAAATAGATATTGAAAAACATAAACCAATTAAATTGCAACCGATTATGAGGACGAGTGTTGACCTCCCCACTAAAACAATTTTAAACTGCTTGGTAAAACTGGCCAGGCTAAAGATATGTTTGTCAGGGGCTAGCAATGATTTCACGATGAAAGAGCTCTTTAAACAAATAATAATCACATTCATAACACACAAGCATATTGTGTGATCATTATTAGTTATATTAATATTAGATCATAAATTGTGTAGCATCAGGAATTTGAAAATTTTAGATTGTTTGGTATGTATTGCATTGAACTTGTACAGTATTTGCTGCTTAAATATTTCCCAAAAGTACTGTCACAAGTACTTCTATAAATTTTACAGGGTATTTAAAAAAACCAAAGAAAATTATTAAAAAATAAAGATTTTTTGTTGGAAAAAAATGCACATTTTGTGATTCACAAGTGATGCACATTTATTAATTATTAAAAAATTTCAATATTATCAAATTCAATGTTACATAATTTTCTTTATTAATATAATATTCCTGCATTCACAAAAACTCCAAAACATTTATTTGGGTATCTAGAATTGCTTCAAGAAAGAGTAGGGGGGGGGGGGTTACGTCACAAACTAAGTTTAACCAAAAAAAATATTTAACTGACTTTAAGAAAAATTGAATGTATTAAAAAAAATTGGCAAAACTAATTAAAAATTAGTAATTGAAAACTCTACGACCTACCAGCTCCATTAAAGGACCACCTAAAATTTAAATTACAAATAAAAAATTCAAATTATCACAAAGTCGTGCCAAGAGAACTTAGATCAAAAACATTTTTGCGTGGAATATCCGTTTTATGAGTATCAAAAGGTATGCATAGTCGTTTTTTACTTTAAATTTGCCTTTGCTGAGATATTTTCAGATAGTTCTTTTTTTCACGTACGTAGTCGCTCAAGTTTTTACGCGAAAGGAAGACCTATATGAAACTATCCCAGCAAAATGTTCAATATGTTTTATTCAGTTTGTACACACAATAAGATATAACTGCCTTAGTTTGATTTTTTTTAATGGCGCAAACTGAGGAAATAGTCCTAAAAATAGATTTCTAATCTGTCCCCCTTCTCATCCCTCCTCCCCTCCAAAAAAATTTAATAAAGATACAAATATTTTAAAGAAGGAAACAAATAATTTACTTAAATAATTGAACCGTAAAAGTATATATATAGTACTGATATTTTGTAGCAAACCTGGTCACTGCGAGCAATTATGCCCCCTCCTCCTCTATTTCATAGTTCAAAGAAAAATAGTACAGTCGAACCCCGCTATAGTGAACCCTCTACGGAACCAACAATTGGTTCACTATATCCGAGGGTTCACTATATCCAATTTTTCTGGAACAAAGTATTATACGATATATTTATATATCGCTATATTTTTATACCCTTTCATAAGAATATTAAGGATTTTGCCTACTTTGAATTAACTGAATAAATAATTAAACTATTTAATAAATTTTCAAAAAATTATTAATTAATTTTTGAAATTTTCTCAAAATAATAATTGGTACTAAAAGAATGTAAATACATATAATTAAGTAATAATGAATTTAATTTTTTACCTCTATAATCTATATGCCTAAATTCTGTGAAATAAGTTGGTAATTTTGGATTGTTTACGATATCACAAGGAAATAAGAGTAACAGATAAGTGCATGTGAATTGGACAATTGGACAGTTCCACTTATCCCCAGTTTTCAAGGGGTAGTTGAAAAGAAAGAATGTGTAGCTGGGAAGAAGAATGGCTTCATTCAACGGGAGGAGAAGTTGCAACACCAGTGCGTATTGTCGTACAAGCCGTGACAAATCGTCCAGGAAAGGGTATTGTCGTATTATGGAGACAAGCCTTCCACGAAAGTGTGGATGGGTGGGATGTGGAATATGAATAATGGTTCGAAAAGACAGGGTGGTTCCTGGAACCCAGAAGGGGGGGGGGGAGAAAAGGTATGTTTACTTTAAAACAGGTCCAGTTTGAGTACAATAAGAGGTGAAGGACAGGTTGAAATATGTCACATTGTTAAAGATTGCTTTCTCGCTGCCACTTGCCATTTACAGTGTATCTTAAAATATGGAGAACTGAACCAAAAAATAATAAGGAAAGGAAATTTAAGTTCACTATAACCGAACTCCCATTTTCTAAGTACCAGTTCACTATATCCATATAACATAACATTAGTTAAATAGGAGTTCGGAAGGGACCACTAAAAAGGTTCACTATAAGTGAAGGTTCACTATATCCCGGGTTCACTATAGCGGGGTTCGACTGTAGTACAGTTTAAAAAATTCGCCTATTTCCCTTTCGATTTAGTGTGTAAGGGTACATGAATTGTTTTAATATGTGTAGCTATTTTAAGTAGCATATATCACCCTATTTTGCTGCTAACCAGCTACCTTTCCCCGAAGGAGGAGAATATTGTGAGAGGGGCGGCAAATCAATCGCAGCCTACAGGCGAAAAATCTTTAAATCTGGCCCTCTTTTAAACCTACTTCATTGCACAAACTTTATCACTTAAATAAATCCTTAATATAACAGTATTTATAATATTTCACATTTATAAAGCTTCTTATATAACAGTATTTATAAAATACCACATACTTAAACTTGATTAAATTGGTTTGTCTGTAAAATGTTGCAAATTATGTTTTAACTGTTTACTTTTTTGGGATGGGAAACTTTTGTTTTTTATTTTCTTCTCACTGCTAAGTAGTAGCTGAATGAAACTAAGGTGGCTATCTGCTGACAACAATAGTTTTGAGTATTGTCGATTGAGAAAATGCTAACATATTTTCAGATACTAAATGAGTCAAGCCTTCCTATAGCCAAGGCTCCCCTCACAGATTCCCTTATATTCTTTATTTTTTACAATTTTCAAATTAATTCATTTATTTTTTTAGTTAAAGTTTATTATGTTATAGGTGGTTGAATAGTCCACAACCTATTAGTGTGTTTAACATTATTATATGTCTGATTATTATTTTTCAGTAGCAAAGAAAATTTTACTATAGAAATTTTGCGTGAAATGACTTGGACAGATTACGTTTATTTATTTTTTATTTTGCTGGCGCTGTATACTATTCTGCATGTTGTTTATTATGTGAGTATTAAATGTATTTTATATGACAATTTAAAAAAAATTAATATATGTATATGACATATCCTCATTTGAAACCCTCAAGGACTTCTATTTTTTTACCCTCAAATAAACTTCATAACTTAATTAGTTTTCAAATATCCTAAATATCACTTAGTACTTTGGCATCCCAATCACCCTGTCGCGACAAGCAGTCGCATTCCCACGGATCTTTAGTGCATTATCCGCCAACATGCCGACCTTTTAAACCCTTTTTTATAACAAATTTCTGATCTCTGATTGGTCATCAAGGAATGAACAATAATACTCTTATAAACGTGACGCACTTTTTAATTAGACTCCAACATGTAAGGTTGTGTGCTTTCTGGCGGGCCGAACTTCGGCTCCGACCTCCTTCTTTACAATAAATCACCTTTGGGCGTCCAATATTTCTTTCTAAATTTACTAATTAAGAATTATACTCTCTTGTGTAATAGATGTTATTCTATTACATAAAGTTGGTAGGATCCAAGTGCTCTTGCGTGGATATCCTCATTCAAATATAAACTTTCCTTATAAATTGCCAAAGCACACATTATGTTATAAAATAATATCTTCCATTAGGCCACTGGGCCTCATTACACAAGCGAGTATAATTCTTAATTAGGTAATTTGAAAGGAAAGAAATATTGGACGTCCAAAGGTGATTTATTGTAAAGAAAGCATTTGCAAAGAAGGAGGCCAGAGTCGAAGCTCGGCCTGCCAGAAAGCACACAGCCTTACATGTTGGTGTCTCATTAAAAAGTGTGTTACATCTATAAGAGTATTATTGTTCATTCTTCGATGACCAATCAGAGATCAGAAATTTGTTATAAGAAAGGGTTTAAAAGGTCAACGTGTAGGCGGATAATGCCCTAAAGATCCGTGGAACGCGACTGCTTGTCGCGACAGGGTAATTGGGATGCCAAAGTACTAAGTGATATTTATGATATTTGAAAATTAATTAAGTTCTTAAGTTTATTTGAGGGTAAAAAATAGAAGTCCTTGAGGGTTTCAAATGAGGATATGTCATATACCTATATCACACCAAAATATGTATTTATGGCTCATTTCCATTAAATTTCATAGTCTAGAGGGATTTATAAGTTACAGGCACAATGCTTATATTTGATACCAGATTCTTGGAGGCATTTTTCGTTCTCTTCCTGAACGTTTTTTACAACAGCTTTCTCCGCTCGGCGCATGTGCAGAATATGTTCCGTTTCTAGCTCTGCCGTTCAGTTCTTTCCAATGTTTACATATATATATTACTTATATCTTTCTCCATGTAGTTATCTAAATAATTTCTTCTAAATTGTAGCAAAGTTTTTACAAATGTACTTTTAATTCCAAGATTTTGTATGAATAATTTAAAACCATTAATTGAGTATAAACATTTATAAAAGTTAAATAAATATTCAGTTAATATATTATGGTAGTTTAAAGAAAATGGTCACATTTTAGAGAAGGTATTAGATACTTCATAGTACAAAATTAACTATTTACACAACTATAATTCTTTATTTTCTATTAGGTGTTGTTTTGATTTTCTTTGAAAATTTGGCATAATGATATCTCAGTACAATATGGCATATACTTAAACCTTTACAACACTTTTTTTTTTCAAATGTGTTGTCTAGAAACAATTTTAATAAATATGGCCAAAAAAGGTTTTATGCATTTTTTTTCTAAAAAGTAACATTTACTTTTTTAATTGAAGGATGTACTAATTCTGTTTATCCATCTCATTTTAGTATGTATTTTTTTTTCAATTAAGAAAGAAAAGCTATAAAATTGTGACTTACATTTTAATGTTCTATTTCTAACACTCTTCTACTACTAGGGGACAGAGATCTTTGGAAAACAAGAAATATATTTTGGACTATCTTGACTGGCTAAATGTTTTCAAATGATTTCAGTTTTTCAGAAAATATCCGTCTAATAATACTCAATGTTTGTATACTATTTCAAAAAATCCTACCTGCTATATTTTAAAAGAATATTCATGACAATTTTTGAATATAGCGATAAATATTTGTCCAGTCTTTAATAAAAAAACTCAGGATAAAATTTGAAGTATGATAATAAAAATATTTAGAAATAACTTAACAGATAACTTAATAATTTTCAAATCATAAGATAATTTTAGCCCTAGTGTATTAATGAATGATAAATATTTCTAGTCTCTGAAGTGCTGTGTTAAAGGATTAAAAAATCGGAATGCAGCAAGTGACAATGAAGCACATCCTGTACCTCCTGAATCTCCTGACCAAATGGAAGTCATTAGAAATGAGTTTAGAGAGGTTTTGCTATATGCAACCTTGTCAAATATGCTTGAACAAAGACAAGAGCCCTCACCAAGAGACATCACAGCAGCATTACGCAATCTCGAAAGAACTTTTCCATCAGCAAAAATTTCTCAAGGTATTTTATGTTTTCCCTTCTCATTTCTTAAGTTAGACATCATAAAGCCAAGAGTATTTTAAGCATGAAGAGTTTAACAGAATTAAGTGTTAAAAATAGAATTTTTCCTGGTAGGATTTTTTTATTCTAATTTTTAAAAAATGTGAAAAGTGTATATTGATGATTCTTAAAATTAGTCGTGACAACTGTGATGAAATTAATTTTATGATATATTTAAAAAAAAATTTGTCCCATTTTGCGACTTTTGACCGGGAATTTCGAACCCTGCTTGTGACATATTTTTATGTTATCAATGGTAATTATTTTCTATTTAACTGTAGTTGATTTTAAAATTATGTATTCAGATAATTTACAATATATTTTAACAATCGAATTTTTAGGATAAAACTCGTAGGTAATAAATGGGATAATATCAGTATTTGAGATCTATTTTTTATTATTAAAAATAACATAGTGAAAGTATTTTTTTCTCTTTGTTATTGATAGTGATGCTTCACTCTATTTTATATTAGAAAATAGCAAATTATCTTTTTCTTCTCTAAATTAAAGTTTTTTTAATTACAATTTTTTTTTAATATTACACTTGAGAGTATTGTGTGTTTACCTCCAAGTAATCCTTTCAAATATTTTTAAAATGTATAATTTGTTCTTGTTATTGTAGAAAATGTGCTGCTCAATAAATTAGCTTCAAAGATTTTTTTTAATTAAAAAAAATCTCTAACACAAAAATTGCCAAGTGCACCACATATGAAGCGTGCATGGGAAGAACCACTTGATTTTTTAGGAGTCTTACTTTATGTGTCTGCTTGGCGGACATTGGCGACCGAAAAACTTTTTTTTTCTTTTGGTTCTTCATTTGGGGTACAAACGTGTTACTCATGTCTACTGATATCTGGTGGGAATCAGGGTTGCCGCGAAAGAAAAACAAAGCGAGTAACCGGTTTCTTTATACCAGTTTAGGCGATTTCTCATTATCACTGCCAAAGAGGCCTATTGAGGAAAGCCTTCTATGAAATCAAGTGGTTTTTCTTTTGTACTCTTCATATCAAATTGTCTCATACACGACTACATTTTGTAATTGTTTTGATAACTATATTTTCTTTTATGGGCAAATTTCAAAGAATATTTTCTAAGAATGTATTTTGTATGTGGATATTTTTGTAGAAGATGATTCTTCAAAATGTGTTATATGCTCCAACGACTTCCGAATTGGTGAAAAGATCCGAGTTCTAGGCTGCCGCCATGGTAATTAATTTACAGTGTTAGATATTCATTTTAGTCTAGTAAATATCAATAAACTGATAAAAGTAATTGTAGTAGTACTACTAGTTACAAAAAAAGTTTCAGAACAAATGCCGAAGGAATCAAGGACCCTTTTAGAGTCAAATACAACAGGGTATATGACTAAATCAAGAAACTGCCCCAAAAATGCTATATAAACATAGTATAGGAACTAGAAAATGCATCTTCATTTCTTCAAAAAATTACTCAAATAATATTAAACATAGTATAGGAGCTAGAAAATGCATCTTCATTTCTTCAAAAAATTACTCAAATGATATTTAAAATAAGTTTTAAAATCACGATTTTCCAACTGAAATTTGCCGAGAATCAATGCTTATGATGGAAGGGCCCTTGTTTTTTTCTCCGGATTTTTGTTCTGATGAGTAACCAATTTTAAACGTATTGTAAGGAAGCTATTAATGTATTTATTGAAAACGTCCTAAAAGTGTAAATAATCCCAGTTAACAAGAAAGAGTGTTATATTTAATGTTGTAATGTTAACTTGTTTCATATCTTTATCTTGCCTATTACTGGAGCCCTTAACTTATTTTCTTTCTTGTACTAATCTACAAAATAAGAAATTTTATTTCCGATACTAATCTAGAAATAATAAGTTAAGCACTTCTGTTTACAAAAAGTTGTTCCTGCATTCTAGTTAAAGAAAAAAACTTTATATAAAACTTTATAAAAAAATCCATTAATAGCTACATCAGTTATCCACTAATTTTAGTTTAATTAAACTTCAAGTATCCTTTCTCATATTTTCATTTAAATGCATTGCAAGCATATAGTAAAAAAATTTCATTAAACTCAATACTTGAATAAATTATATATTTAAAAGTTATTAATTAAATTTAAAACATGGTACTTGATCAAGGTGTGTAGCCCAAGTTTTTCAAATTCTGCAGGGGATCGTTTTGAGACTGAAGCTTATAGTTAAATTTTAATTGCGTTTTTCTCTGTTTCTAGGCAGTATTTAGAAAAAAGAAAAATATGGGTCCAATATGTTTTGCCTAGGAATATTTTAAGCCAAAAAATTTTTTTTAGTCAAATGCCCTATTGATTTTTTTAAGAGTTTAAAAATTCTAATTTTAAAATGTTTTAATCAACAGCAAAATAACTTTTATTATTTTAAAAACTTATTCAAATTGTTATTCCACATCCATTCCACATGTCCATATAATTCCACATCCATGTTATTGCATTATTTAAGTTTTTTTTTCTTTAAATTTTATAGTCTATCATGCTGCCTGCATTGATGATTGGTTCGCAACAAGCAAACTTCGTTTAACCTGTCCACTGTGCAAACAAACATTCAGTTTGGAGGGTTCCTGTGAGCATTCGCCTTTGGTTTTAACTGATTCTGAATCTGCACCGCTACTCAATCCTACAAATGATTTGCCCTCCACTTCAGGGTAAGTATGATATTTAAAAATCATTGTCCTCAAAAAAAAAAAAAGAACATTTAACCAATCTTATTAGTTTTTAATTATTTTTTCCTTATTTTTGAACCAATGTGTTGTAACGAAATTTAATATCATACATGAAATAAGTTGGAAATGAAAAGCAAGAAATATACATACTGTCAAATTCTGTTCAATAATCTTGTTTACAAAGGCAAATCCTTTATGATGCGATAAATGTTCAGTCCTTTGAATTTCCCATAGACCTTAATGTTATAATATCTTGCTTATGATACGATGGAAAATTTTAATTTACTCCTAGGTTATAATTACCTTCCAAAATGCCTTCTTAAAAAGATAGCTTATATTATTTAAATTTCATTTTTTAGTTTCTTTGCTAGTTTATTTTTCCAATTGTGTAGTAGTAAAAGAATTAAAACATTTTGGTCATTTAGTATAGCATAGAAAAAGTGCTACATCTTGGACTTTAGTTTTACGTAAATATTTTTTTTAATATGATGTAATTTGGTGCTTCCAGGTATGAGGCAGATAACAATTGCAGCCCCTTAAATTCTGAGTATTGTACCCCTGTCGAATCAGTTAATGAAAATGATGGCTTCTTGGCAGGAGATAAAGGTTCTGTCAACTCTGCTTAAATGGATTCGAAAGAAGAGAATCTCGGAATTTGATTCGATGTGTTGAACTATCTGGAATTCTGTCATTTGTGTTCCTGTGCATTTATTATTTGCGATTCGACACAAGGTGTTCTTAAATTAACATATTTTAAAATTTAATGCCATGGGAATTGCAAATAGGTATTGGAAAGTAAAAATAGTTTTTTTTGTTTAAATTTAACAAGGGAAGTTTCAAACATTGCTTATTATATGAAATGGTTGTACTATTTTAAAAATTGACAGTACAAACATGTTATTATGGAATTATGACAAAACTGACTGTTACCAGTCGCTTCAATGCAAACCTTTTCTAAGACTAAAAGTTCAAGTTTAACCTTTTGTAGAAATTGTGACCTTACTATTTGTACTTGTACTACAAGTAAATTAAGTGTGGCAATACTAAATAATAATTTTAAGAATCTTTTACAATTTCTTTAATACCTGTATCCTTGTGCGAGGATAATTTAACCTTGTTTAAACCCCGAACCATCTATGTATTAAATCACCTCTGTTGTTATAATATGTTTAAGGGTTTTTAATTTTGGTATATCAGGTTTTTGAATATTTTAATGCATGTGGTACTCGCTTTATTTTATGATGTGACATATTATATTTTGGCTTTGTAGCTTTTTTATTCTTTTTATTTTATGATACTTGTGTTATGTATAGTATTTGATACTAGAGATCTGTCTACTTCTTGTAACCACTTTTGTATTTTTTTTAATATTAGCTTTATTTTATCTTGATATTCTTATAAGGTTGCTTTTAAAATGTTTGTTTGAGTGTGATTAATTTTACATGTGTGAATTACAATTGATTCTTAAGGTGCTTGAAATCCGTTAGAAAACTTTTTTCCAAAAAATGAATTTTAAAAACTTATTTTTTAACCCTGTTAGTATGCAAGTCCATTATGCAACAAAATATAAATGGTTCAGATTTTTTTTTTAAACGTTGGATTAAAATAGTTTTATTTCAAAAACTAATTTAGAAATGTTAAACTCTACTCGTAATTGAATGTATAATTTATACATCTCAACTAAATTATGCAAATGAGTTAAAATTCATGAAAATTTAAAATTTTTGTATTTAAAAATTGCAGGAGGTTTGCAATACTAGGATTAGTATAAAAGTACATATTAGAAAATATTGCAAAACTATTATAATTTTTTTTAAATAATCAGTTTTTGAGTTGTACATGATCTGAACATTCCAACAATAAAAGTTCCTCAAACAGTCAAATGTTTTTTTTCCAAAAATATCTACTTTTTTTTAAATATAGATTTTATTATGTATATAAAAAATATTGTTAATCAAATGGAAAAATGATTTTTTTTTTCATTTATTAATCGTCAAATTCCTCTCTGTCAAATTGCAGCTGTGATATGTAAATTATATTAGAAGTTTCAATAAATATTTTTAAATAATATTATTGGTGTAAAGGACTTCAATAAATACAGTAACATCTAACTTCTCTTTTAGTAACTGGTGGTTAATAATAATTAGAATCACTTTAAAATATTAATTCCCATTTCTTAACCCTACAAAAATAAAGTGTTGTTTGTTTTTGCTCAAAAGTTTATAACAAATGTTTCAACACACATTTTTCTGCATAAATTGTGTTTATAGAATTCCCAAAATAGGCCTAAATTGCAAAAACTTTTGCTTTTCCCTGATTTGTAAAAATAACTCATTTTTTAAAAAGTAAATGAAATATTTGACTTGGAAACATGCAAGGTTTTGTGCATTTAAAAAACCTATCTTCAAGTTCTTTAAAAGTTTTAGTTTGGGAATAAAATAAAGCATTCTTTAAGTAATGTGGTGTTAGCCCTTTATGTATGAAGTTCACAGTTGTTTGCAACTCTTCAAAATAGTAAAATCCCATGCTGAATAATTGTTACAAATATTATACATCAATACATGGGCATTAGGGTATTTCACCATTTTTGATTTTAATCCAACTTTCAGGAAACACCCATTTTGACATCCTGAGCTGAGTTGTACTTCTTTGAAAATGTTATTTCCTTACGAGTCTGCAAAGTTTTTAAGTATACTTTGTAATTTTTATTAATTTTTCCATTTCTAATAAACTACTACGAAATATTGACGATTTGCAACGAGCAACTTGTTTTAGAGCACTCTGATCTTAAATATTCCTTTTAAAGCAATACTTACTTTAAAAAAAAGTACAATATCTGTAAAAGAACTAGGTAACATATATTATGTAAAAGAACTAACGGTCTACACTCTACATATATTATATGTAGACCAATATTATGTAACAAGAAAGTCCGAACAGCCGGTGTTAAATGAGCAAAGACGCTTTTCGGCTCTCCTGAAAAGTTGAAAAAATGAGATAGCAGATGTGGGAACTTAAGGAACGATATATAGAATATTTTTACAGATATATGTGCATTCAATGAAAATAACGTGTTCTTTCGTTTAATATTTGTTCATAAAGTAATCAATTACAAAACAAATACTCGTAACTTCGTTTAATTTATTTTCTTTTTGCACCAAACTTGGTATGAAATATATTTTATACAGTTCGTCAAATTATTATCAGAAAGCTTTGTTTATTTTTGTAAACAAAAAAAGATTTTATAAACAATATTACTGCAGGATTGATATATTCTTTAAATGCTCATATGCATCGCACTAGAGCTACACTAGGGCTAATGGCGACGGGCGTCGTATTTTAGAACCACAGTCAAGTGACGAGCCGACACCTGAATGGGCAACCAACGCACCCTTTAAGGGTTACATCGTACGCAGCGTTAGGACCTTGAAGGATATTTAACGTGCACTCCCTTACACGGAATATTATTCGTCGGGCATTTTGGCTGCTCGGGCCGTTTATAGGTCGGCAGTATATTTTGGCGATTGCTGGACCCGAACCTGGTACCTTTCGCATACTAGACGAGTGCCTAACCGACTGGGCTCCCCAGCCCCTCATATGCCTTAAAATAAATATGTCTTCTATATGAGTGTAGTTCATTTACAGAATTGTATCATATTTTGGGTAAATATTATTTTAAAGATTAATCTAAGATAATTAAGAAATTTTTTAGATAAAGGTACTCTATTTTTTTGTCGTATTATGTATCCATTCTGCATACCAATATTACATTTATTTTTAAGTGCAAATGTGTTTCGTAACTTGTTACAATTCGTCAAAACTGTTTTACCTAAAATTGTAAAAATTGCAGTGTGTCAATATTTTTTGTTTAACCCCTGTATATTATTCGAATGAAATGTTTAGGATTTAACTTAACTTCAAATTTGAAAAGGTTAAAAAGAATCTGATACAAATTAAAATAGTAGTTTTTTTTTAATCATAGTTTTGTGTATTTTTGATATATTTTTGTTGAAAATTAACAAAATTAAATTTCTTTGGGAATAGAATTAAAAACTTTTTTTAAAGAAAATATTAGGAGCTTCAGTTTGAGTTGGTTGAACATTTCCGGCCGATTATTGTTGCGTCCTATTCTTTGTTTTTCCTGTGAAATTAATTGACCCCGAAACATCACCAATACCCAGGGCCGGATCTTCCAAAATGCCCGAAGACTCAGGGAGGGCGCCCAAATTTTATTTATTTTCATGTTGAATTGCGCCCCCCCTGAAATTTCAGTAAATTGTGTTATTTTGTAGCCTTGGACTATCTTTGGAGTTGGGAAATAAAGCATTAAAATTTTCAAGTTATGTTAAATGAGTGAAATTAATGATTATTTTTTTTATTTTTAAGCTCTACTTTTTGGTTTTTAGACATCAGTCATTTTCGACTATACACAAAATTTTCCTAATGAAAGGGGGAGGGGTAAATGTTCTGTTGCCTTTCCTTCTTGTTATTCTAGATCAGGCCGTACCCACTCCTCATATATAGCTCAAGTGCTATGTTATCCGACACATGTTGCTTGTGCTAACCACGTCGTCTTACCGTGCCGTGGAATCAAATCTGAAAAATATTATACTTCCAGATCAAGATTTTTCGAAAGTCTCTGGTTCTTTCATTAATCTCTTTCGCGACATGCTCACCCAGATCGGTGGGAGAAGTGCCCTAACTTCATTCAACAATCAACGAGTGAAAGTTGCCAACCTTCTTTAAACTTTCGCCAAATTGGCTCATTTCAAAGGCCTTTCGTTGCAACCCTAGCGGATGAATACAAAATAGAGGAGGGGGGAAAAAATCAAGCAACCGGCATTCGCATTGTCATCTTTTCGGCCTTTTAGTTTCAGTTCAGTGCAGACACTTCTTTCGGTATCTGTTTCGTCTGTCAAAGCATATCTGTTGAAGTTTACAATTATTCCCCGCTTTGTGCTTATTTTAGGATACTAAGTTGAACTTATTTTGATAACTATTTCAAATCGAGATGTCTTGGCAAGCGTACGTCGATAATGAAATTTGTGCCGTAGTGTCGTGTAGAGTAGCTGTCATTGCTGGATTACAAGATGGTTCTATTTGGGCTAAATTTGAAGATCCGACGGGGAAACCGGTAATTTTATTTTTCAATTTTCTTTTCATTATACCATTACAAAAACATTACCAAATATTTGCGATATATCGTACAACTCTCTATAAAGATTTATATTTACTCTAAATCTCTATAATATTCTAAAAATCAGTTCCTTCTTAATAACTCTAAGTTAATGTACTATAGTTCCCGCGTTCTATTAGCCGTCAATAGTATTGAGGGGGTTTCTCTCTGGGAAAGAAAGTATATTTATTGACTCAATACATTCCTTCCCAGAGAAATCGCAGACGAAGCAGACTTTGTTTTGACTTCTGATCATCCTCTCTTTTCACAACCATTAAAATTAGTGTCACTTCTTAATAAGACCTCATTATTATAGGAAATAGTAGCTGCGTTTATTTCTAATTGCTAACCTTGTCGAAAGGTTTCACTGATTTCTCTTTCAAAATCCCGATCTTAACAGTTAGGTATATCCAAATGTTATGGGATGGACAAAGCACATGTTAGCAAAAATCTTTGATAACACTGGACAACAAAATTTCAAAAATTTTCTGCGAATCAGATGAAAGTACCCAATTCTGAATGATTTTGACGTGCTGAACACGAATATCACCCTGAAAAATGAAAGTTAGCTCTTGTTTTTGAGTTACGTTTTTTTTTCATTGCATAGGATACAGCGAAATGCATCGGCGCACCAAACACAAAATTAATTCATTATAGTCAATTTTGTTTACAGAAGCCCTCTGAATTTGTGCTCATACAGGTTATATATATTATCAAGATGAGAGTGGTAAGAGATGGTAACTTACAAGACTTTTCACCCACATTAGCAGCTTAATACCCCACTACGCAACATAATTGTTCTTACTTAAGAGGTGCAGAAAAAAAAGAGCAATAAATTCCTCTTATTTCTCCAGATTGTTTTTAGGAGCTGTAGCATATTTAGCAAACGCATGACTATCATCCTCATTAAAACAAAAAATATATATTGTAGTATTTTTAGTAAATAGTGTCGTGTTGGACACAGACTTGAAGAAATGTTAGGCTATTTAACTTTTATCTTTTTCTAATTAACACCTAATTAAACCAATTAGATGATGCAGAAATAAGGCATTAATCTAATTTGTTGGTTCCCTCTTAATCATAAAATGACATTCCGTTTTGTTCTATTAAATGGCATGCGATTTTCTTCCAAGCATACGGCATTATCTGTTGTTACAGATGAAGTCAAAGTGACAAATTTGCTACACAAGTTTAACTACATACGTGAGGAACCCAGAAATTTATCCTGGTATCCAATCTTGTAACCAAAATACAAATGATAAGCTTACTTTATTTTTGCAGTGATGCTCTCTTTGTGCAAAAAATTGCACTTTTCCGCAAATATAACAGAAGTTATTAGCTCTATTAATGCATTTACAAGGCATTGCAGTTATAGATTTATTACGAACACTGATTTTTGATATTATTTTTGATACAACTTCTAAAACAACCAAGTACGAAATGCAAGGAATTTATTGCTCTTTATTCTGCACCTCTTGTGATGAGAATAATTATGTTGCTTAGAAGGGTTATAAAGCTGTTAAAATGTTTGCAAAACACTTGAAACCTATCATTTCCTCCCACCCCCCAGGTTGTTAATACTCAATAAAATCTTATGAACACAGATTCGGAGGTTTTCTGCGAACAAGATTTACTTTAATTAATTTTGCGTTTGGTGCACCCATGCATTTCGCCATATCCTATGCAATAACAAAAAACGACCGTAACTCAAAAACAAGAGCTAACTTTCATTTTTTAAGGTGATATTCGTGTTTAGCACGTCGAAATCATTCAGAATCAAGTACTTTCATCTCATTCGCATTTTCACTGTTGATCAGTGTAATTAAGCTTACACAGTTAAGCTTACAGGTTTTTTTTTCTTTTTTTTCGAAATGAGGCATACCTTTGGATTTTGTAAATTATTATTTACCTTATTTATTGTTAGCTTATTACCAGCATTAGTTTTATTTTTAGTTTTTGCATTGTTTGATAAATGTTTGTATTGAACTTGTCTAAACCCTATTGATAAATTCTAATGATCTTGCTTTTAAATTTTAAGTATTGTTGTGTTTAAACAGCCCCCACATTTTACTTTTCTGCCTTAATTACAATGCCATCATTAAATCTGAGCTGTAGTGCAAAAACTCTATCAAATGTGAATATTATGTTGTGTTGAATGCATACTTGGGTACGAACCTTTACCCCTTGACTCAAGTTCAACTTCAAGATTATGAGGTCTTTTGCTTTTTATGTATCTTTTGTGCGATGACTGTGACATTAATTCTACACCAACTTATTACCTGAAATAACTGTTAGAATTTAATGAACTGTTCAAATTTAATCCAATGACCTTCCTGTCAATTTAAAATTTGGACTCTCTATCCTCAGGGCCAGATTTCTAAGTCGGCTGTAGTCTCGAGCGGCAAATTTTACTAATTAAAGCAGTATTCGGCATAAAATAAAATATTATTAAGATACTAATATTTTCAAGAAAGAAAGCAAATTATTTATATTAATGCGTAAACTGTAAACATATATATAGTGGGTACTTATATTTACTGGCAAACATGTACTCTGTGAAACATTTTCCCTCTTTTATATTCATTGCAATAGTTTTAAACAGCACATACCATCCTATTTTGCAGCTAACTAGCTATCTTTCCCCGAAGTGGGAGAATATTGTGACGGGCAGCAAATCATAGCCTACAGGCGGCGAATCTTTAAATCCGGCCCTGTCTATCCTGCACTAATCCTAGTGTAAAAAAAATTCAGCATAGACTTGTATAACACTTCTATATAAAACTAAACTTCAGGGGAGTGTTGTTGTATCTGTATCTTTCTTCAAGACTGATTTTCCTTTCAAAATTTTTGCATTGGTAGTTTTCTTAGTGTTTGCTAGATTAACAAAAAAATATCCTTGAATCTTATCTTTAAATATGGTCCAGTGCGTACGTAAAGGGTGCAAAGCTAAACTGTTTGTGGTCCAATAATGTTCTGTCCCCTATTTAGATGCGAATGGTTGGCTGTGCTGTCGTTATTGTAGCAATGTTCAAATAAATCATTCATAATTGAAACAATCAAGTCTTTCATCCAAAATTAGTGACAGATAGTTTTAGTGCAGCTCACAGAGCAATGTTATAAATACATTGAATTATGATCAACGTGTGGCAAACCCCTGGTTGATGATACATAATTTACTTTGACAATCGATAAACGTATTACGTATTTGATGTCAAATGATTGCTCAATTTGTGTATATACAGTATAATAACTACTATGGGAACCAGATAGAAATAAATTCTTAGATAAGTTTGGTTCAAGACCTTTTAGTAGGGGGGGGGGGGGGTCAGATATATTACGGCTTGTGTGCTCGATCAGAGACTCTTATGAATCCTTCGTCAAGTAAGCGAGACACAGAGAGAAATCTTTACTGTCACAGAGAAAGGAATATATACCCAGGGTGAAGGCGGGAATCGAAGCCACACCCGTTACAGTACACAGACTGCTAGGGTAATGGTCCAAACCATTCTGCAATCCAGGCCCTTTTTTGGAAATGAAGTTTGATACTGCCTGATGGACCGTTGGACTACTGCATCATACTTTAACTACATAAAATTTTTACCTTCCTTAAACAAATAAGCTCTGAATGATTTTAAACTTTTAATAAATACTATATAACCAATTCATATACGTAGTAAATGAAATATTTAAAAGTTGATTTTTTATGGCAATTATCCACAACAGAAATGAAATGTTTTTGGATTTGATGAAATGTTTTTGGAAATCTTAAGATATCCGTAAAAAAATACATTTCAATACAAAAGGATAGAGAAAAAAAGCTGATTGACTAAATTTCAAATTTTCATCCATAAGAATATTTTGAACTATGTATTTCTCAAAAAAGTAAATTAAATTGGTGGCATTTAATGTATCAGACGTTTTACTGCATAAAAATTCTGGGCATTTTGTTGAAGTCCCGAATTAATACATAGAGAATAGACAAATAAAATATAAGATTGTAACAAATTTACTATTAAATAAAATGATAATTTTAAAAAATATACAAACTCAATTAGAAAAAGGAAGTTTTGCCAAGGAAAAATATATTTACTAACTATTAAAATAACAGTAATAAGTTAACTAAAAAAAAATTAACCATATATTGAAAAAGTAATAGATTAAGTACTACCAAAATTCAAATTAAGTTGTTTGCCTGGTAAAAAAGAAATACTCATTAAAAAAATTGAACTAGAATTTTAATTTAAAATTAATTTAACAGTGTCTCTCAAACTTTTGACTGAGATCGAGCGAGTGCTGTGTTGACCGGTCAGCTGTGATGCTAAATAAGTAACTAGTTACCGTAACCATCTGAGGGATAAGCATATCGGCGGAAGTGTAAAGTTGTTTTTACTGCATGAGATTTAAATTAAATTTTCTAATTGAAAATTTAATTTCCTACATTTTTTGCAATTCTTTTTCTGTAGTAAATGGTAAAAAATTGCACTCCTCTATGCTTTAAATTTTAAATTTAGAAATTTTTAAAAATTATATGCAAACAATTTATTTGTTATTAGTAATAATATTATTATACTTTGAATACACCAATATTTTTAACCCTCTAATGCATGAATTTTTTGTTTCGTACCAAAAAAATATATTTGTATCTCTAATGCTCATACATCACGGGAAAAGTACGGAAAAAAAATTAAATGCATCGGAATTTAAATAATTTCATTTTTTAAATTTGTTACCAAACGGTAACACCATGCATTAAGCGCTGAATAGATGCTTATGGGATCATAGGAGTCTTAAAAATGTGCAAAGAAGGAACTACAAAGTATAGTTTGATCTTTTATGTAATTTTTTAACTACTCAATATATAAGCATAATTTTTTTATATGTAATTCTACAAGATTTATTTAACATGAAACAAATTTTAAAATTTATGAAACTTTGGCCAAAACTAAAATAAATTATATTAAACATAAAGCTATTTGAACACATTGTGATTAGGCTTGCGCGGCAAATTGTGAGGTCAAAATTGAAGACATGACCAATAAAATGACTTTATATTGTACAAATATGTACAAACAAAGACTTATACCTAAATTCTCAGCTCAATTTTAATTAGAAATTATTTTAAGAACTTTTTTCTAAAAAAATTAATAAAATTTTTTAAATTTTGATTTAAAAAATTTTTAAAATAATTTCTAATTAAAATTGAGCTGAGAATTTAGGCATAAGTCTTTGTTTGTACATATTTGTACAATATAAAGTCATTTTCTTGGTCATGTCTTCAATTTTGACCTCACAATTTGCCGCGCAAGCCTAATCACAATGTGTTCAAATAGCTTTATGTTTAATATCATTTATTTTAGTTGTGGCTAAAGTTTCATAAATTTTAAAATTTGTTTCATATTAAATAAATCTTGTAGAATTACATATAAAAAATTATACTTGTATATTGAGTAGTTAAAAAAATTACATGAAAGATCAAACTATGCTTTGTAGTTCCTTCTTTGCACATTTTTATGACTCCTATGACCCCTTAAAGTTCGGGGTACGAATATTTATTTTAATTCAAATTATTACCTTTTTTACTTTTTATATTTCGAATAAATTATACTTAAAAATAAAGCTTATTGATAATTTTATTATTCTATAAGAAGTTGCAGAGGCACACAGACACATAGTTTTAGGTATAAAATCTTTAATGAAAACGTGTATAACAAACAAAAAATAGTAATAATATTTAGTACATTTAGATTTTGTTAAACAGGAAAAATTAGTTATTAAAATAATTATGAATAGTAGTTACTTTTGAAACAAAATTAATTTACAAATAGAAGGCAATAGCAGGTTTAGTACAAATAGCAGGTATTTATGAATAAAAATATACAAAAAAAATCATTTTTAAACATAATTTTTTAAATGGCAGAATGATACGACATAAAACAGTTATTTTTACTCTTAAAATCAAGTAGTACCAAACATTTTAAACACTGAACTCATGTGAATCCGTTACAGAGATACACGCAAATTAGCAAACAAAAGTTGTGCTTAATGCATGATGTTACCAAACGGTAACACATGTAAAAACCAACTACAAACTACCAATTTTGAAAAGAATGATTAGAAAACTACTAAATATAGTTTAAAATAACCCTCTTGAACTATAATATTTTTTCAAAGCAATTTAATTGTATTTAGTACTAGTATTATTACTTTGAATTCTGCCAAACACGTAAATTCACAAAAGTTAGAAACTTCACTTTTTAATTTTGAATACACTTTTACTACTGTCAATTATGAGGGTTATTATTAACTAAAACTTCAAAATGGAATGTAATAGATGAAAAAAACACAAATTTGTCGAGAGGGAGGTCTATTTTAATAGAATAAAGTGGATTATGTAACTTGTTACCGAACGGTAACACTATGCATTAGAGGGTTAATTATAAATGTCCGGTGTCCTGATGTCTACACCAAAAACCACGTGGTCTGAGTAGGTCTGTCACTCTTTTGGCGAGGAACGACGTAACCGTGACCTATTCAGGGTTAACTGCTTCCTCTCGTGTTCTCGTTGATGATGACACCCCCAAGGTTGAACAACGCCACTGTGGAAAGCACACGGCATGTTTCTTTGTCTACTAGTCCAACTGGCGAATCACTGATAAAACGTTTGTTTTTAAATTCGTTTGAATTACTTTAGTTGAGTTAGTCCTTCATGCAAGGGGTTTTATCCCCTTAAAAAAATTATTTTTAGTTGTTTCCTAGCCTAAAAGTGTTAAACATAAAATACTATAAAAATATATTACGATTAATTAGGCCATTGCTTTACTTGCCGCTTTAGTACGAGAAAGGGCACTTACCCCCTGTTATTTTGCTTCTATTCACCCCCTACTTTTTAGTTTTTGGTTTTAATTTGATCAACATCATTCTAAGTTGATTGTTGAACCGAAAGTTCTTAAAGAGTTGAAATTTGGTGCGAACGTTTCTGTACTAAGTATTATGTATGAAAATTGGTTATTCTCCTGTTAACGTTCTTAAAAAAATGTTTTTAAACCTGTTATTGTTTTAGAATATTATAAAGACGATGACTTATGTATTTCTTTTCTTTTTTTTTGGGGGGGGGGGGCGCTGTACTTAGAATATTGTTAATCTCAGAAAAAAATCCATTATATTTTTCACACTTTTTTTAAAAAATTTGAAATTTCCGTGCGTCTGTCCGTCTATACCCCACTTCTGAATTCTGTTCCAACTGACCGGTATTTTATTTAACAATATTTGCTAGAAAAGTATGCCATCAGATGTACTTCAGTACTTTCTTGTTAAACATATTTTTAAAAATATTTAATTATAAATTACGTCTGTGTTTGGGGGGAGGGGATAGTGAGTTCAATAGCGCGGGACTAGTGACCTGCCAATCCTCCTGATTTCATCTAGCAAATCTGGATTTCCCGGAAAAATTTATCTATTCATTGAAGAACAGAGAAACATCAAACTTTTGCGTTGTTGCACGGAAATTTCATAAATGTTCAAAATCCAGTTATTGGGAAGAGCTATTTTCGGGTTAAATCTGGAGAGTTTTAATAGTTTTACATCCAGCGAAATCGCTCCCTTGCTCTTATTGGGATTAGAGTGATTGAATTTTAAAAGTGTTTATAACTTTCTTTTTATGTTTTTAAAATTCAAATAACATTGGGAGAATTAAAGATGTTTAATTCCAAAATTAATTATATAATAATCATTACCAATCCGTCAATCAATCGTAAATTCATTGCACTATTAATTAAAACTAATAATTGATACTTGTCCGTTATCAACGCCTCTTTTGAACTAAAAGTAATTTTCAAAAAATCTTAGTGAACCTTCTGATTTAACTAACTGCACTTTGCTAATTAAAATTAAAATACCAATATAAAAACATCCAAACTCTTCGCTAGATCTTGACAAGTAAAAAAATTATATTTTTATGCTTGTATTGTTTTATTATTTATACAAATGACATTATCTAGACTGTATAGATTGTATATTTTCTTTTCTATTTAACACTTTATTTGTGCCCTCCCTGTTTATAATTTATTTTCCTATTCTAGCATATAGCTACTGATAATTATATTTTTATACACTACCTACTACTACCCATAGTGACAGTAAATCCATGCGATCTCGCTCACTTTCTAGAGGCGACACCATAATGAATAATAACTATTTCTTTTTTTTTCACTTAGCATTTAAAAATAGCCAGTGATTGAGTATTAGTTGTTAGAACTAATAAAAATACTGTTATTTTTAATGTTAGGTAAATTTAAAAAGCTCAATTGTACTGTATTTTTACTTATTAATTAATAAAAATAAATATAAAAAAATTATTGAACCATTTAGTAGGCAGAAGAAATGCGATTTTTTATAGTCTCAATCTTTTCAAAGGCATAATTGAAAAATATGATTAATTACGAACCATTTAAGTGTTTATTGAATACAATCAAATTTTACATATTTTTTTAACTGAATTGAAATAGACCTATCCAAAAAAAATATTCTCGTTTATAAATCACAAAAATACTTTAAACGTATAAATTTTTTTATAAAACCCGACACCTTTTTATGGTCAATTCTTTTGTGGTGAAAATACACAAAGTATAAAACTTGAGAACGAAAAATAAATATTGCATACAAAATCATTTTTTAACCAATAAAAATAATTCTGAAATCCTAAAAAGAGCCTTATGAAAAGAAGATTCAATCATATTTCTCATAATCAATCGTGTCACTCTCATAAAGCTTAAAATGTTCATTTCATAAGTCTCATGCGCAGTTTTTATAACATTAAATTGGGGCTGGGAAGCCCAGTTGGTTAGGCGTTCGCCTTGCATGCGGAAGATCCCAGATTCAGGTCCGGGCATAGCCAAAATTACTGCCGACCTATAAATGGCTTGTGCAGCCACAAAATGTCCAACGAATAATTCTAAGTTCAAAATATAACATTAAATTCGGTGGCAATTGATGAACCTCGCATATTTTTTTTTGTCAATGATATCCATCGAATTTCCCAGCAAATTTGGCAGGAAGCGAAAATAAGTGTATTTTATTATTTTAGAAACAGGGGACCGGGAAGCAGCATAGATATAGATAACAAGATACATCTTTTATAAATGCCTTTATTTTAAAAGAATGAACATTTAATAAAGTATGACACCGCAGTTACATGCTTCGAGCGTATGGTTCGAGCAGCCATTTGAGCGTGACCTTGATTTTCTCAAGGTAACAATTTAACAAGCAGATACTCTAAGCTTCCGCTGAAACTGGCGCTCAAGGTAACGAACCCATCTCGTTTGGTTTCGTGACCATGAGCGCCAGTTTCAGCGGAAGCGTAGCGTAGAGTATCTGCTTGAGCTTGTTAAATTTTACCTTGAGAAAATCAAGGTCACGCTCAAATGGCTACTCGAAGCATGTAACTGCGGTGTGAGATTGCAAAACAGCTACCACGGAGGACATACTTTTTCTGAAGTTAATTCTAATAAAGAAGAGTGGACGCCCAGGCATTTTATTAGTTACTAGCAAATTTATACCCGTACTTCGCACGGATTAAAAAAAATATCAAATCGATCCAAGTATGTGTACCATATAACCTGTTATGGGATCATAAACGTACGTTATTATTCCCGATCGTTATCAAGTATAAAATCCCGATTCATCGCCCTAATATTCTAAAATCAAAAATATGATGTAAAATTCACTCATAAATGTCATCACAAATACATAAAACCTTTTAATTCTTTTGGCACGTTTTGTGAAATAATTTGGCGAAAAAATAGATATAGCTACAAACACACCTATTATACAGCTCTTACACAATGACCCTCGCACAACCAACCAGCTTATAAATTATTTAAAAAAAAAACATTTTGCCCATTTGGCAAGCTTTAATAAATAATTTGGCGAGATTGGCAACATATTTGGCGAAAAAATAAAGACATAAAACCCTCAAATGCAGCTCTAGTGCGATGGCCTTTATTAACCATCATAGTTCAGAAAAAGCTGAACAAACATTTTGCCCATTTGGCGAGTTTTAATTTATAACTTGGCGAGATTGGCAACGTATTTGGCGAAAAAACAAAGACATACCCTTATATGCAGCTTAAGTGCAATGGCCTTTATCGCATAACGCACAGGGCAATTCTTGCCTTGCGTTCCCAGTTCTGGGCTATGTAGTGTAATGGCCTTTATCAACCATGATTGTTAGCAATAGCTTAATAAGCATTTTGCCGATTTGGCGAGTATTAATTAATAATTTGGCGATATTTTCAACGTATATGGCGAAAAATTAAAGAAATAAAACCCTAAACCCTAATATTTAGTGGGATGGCCTTTATTAAACATCAAGTTCAGTAATAGCTTAACTTCAGTAATAGCTTAACTTTAGTAATAACTATACGTAATATGCATATTTGCAATCAACAGAACCATCAATGAAAAAATCATTAACCAAACCACAATAATTCCTGGAATGAAGACTGTACAGAAATACGTCACTTGAAACATATCATTTATTTTCAAAAATGAATTTAATTTCTGAAAGTAATGGCAACACAATAAAATAAACATTTTCAATTTTATTTATTTTCGTTGAAAGTTTTATTTAATCTTTTCCAGCAGATGGCATCAAGAAAGAAAAAAAATGAGCCGATTTGAGCCAAAGTGGTGTAGTTTTATCAGAAAATTCGAATTTTCTCTTAAAATAGAACATTTTGAGAGCTGAAAGTTCCCTATTTGTAACTTAAGTATGAACTACGCATTTGTGCCAAGTTACGAGTCAAACAAATGTCTAGTTTTTGAATCTATAAGACACATACATACATACATACATACATAACTTCATTTTTATTATTATAGATATTAAATATTTAAAGTAGTAAGGAAATCATTTTAGAGTATTTGATGGGGTTGGAATCCGGAGCTGTAGCTCGGCCAGACAAAAAGCTCACAGCCTTGCATCTGGAGGTCTAATTAGAAAGTTATTCTATTTTTAATTTTTATGAGAAAAGTGGATCAGAAGTCAACAAAATCTGCTGCGTCTGCATTTTCACTGGGAAAGAATATATTGACGCCTATTAAAACGTGGAAACTGTGCGATGGTCGGCAAGACATAAACTGAGAGTTATGAAAGATCTGAATATTATTATAGAGATTTGTGTGGTTATTTTTTTATAGCTAAGACTTCTCATTTCAAAGTTTGTATCATGATAATTTTACTGTGTAATAATGAAACAATTTATACAGTTTTTATTTCTTTTATCCATCATGGTGGCTTATCAATTTCCTTCCACGAGGTTTGAATACAGGGTTTATTGTTAACTCAGTTATATTGCCCACACAGATGTAGGCCTCATCCAATAACACTTGGATATAAGGTAAGCAACATAACGCCACACTATCGGACCGATTTTGAGTTGTTGACCAGTAAAGGGGACGTACATAAATTACGTCACGCTCACAGGGGGGAGGGAGGGGTATGAGACAACGTGACGGATCGTGACATGGAGGGGGGAGGGGTGATCGCTTGCGTGACGTAACGACTCAAAATTTCCGATTTTGCAAGGAAAATCTGTTTTACATAAAATAAAGTTTTTTAGAAAGAAATCTGAAATCTTTTTTTGTTATAAGATCATCAAAAGAAACACGATTTCAGTAATAAGTTGGGGGGGGGGGGGGTATTGTATGCCACAACGTTCGCATTATTAGCCTTCTACATTTTATGGACCGTTTCCTAATGGTACTTAGTAGTAACGCACAAAATTGTGACACTACCTTGAGGAATCGGAGGATTAGCAGCTACATGGACGAACACCAAAAAGACCCAGAACTAAACAGTTGACAGATCCGATTACATCCCGACCCTTTTTTTAGATGGCGTTAGGGAATAGCTAGTTTATCCTTGAACAGCAAAAATGTAAATACAATGTCGATCCATTCCTATATATATAAATTATTTAACCGGGACAACTTTTACTCTTTTTTCCTTTCAAAGTTAATTTTAAAATATAGTTTTATGAATTTTTTTAAATTTCAAAAACAAAGGGAAATATTAAAACCAACTTTTTTCCTGAAAAAAAAGAGGGGGGGGGGGTGCGACAAACGTGACGTAATTTTAGGGGGAGGGGTTCGACCAAACGTGACGCAGCGTGACATAGGGGGAGGGAGAGGTCAAAAAAGTCAAAATTTTGCGTGACGTAATTTATGTACGTCCCCAAAGGCTTGATTTTTCTTATCTTAAATAAAAATCGCTATAAAATTACGACAGATTATTGTGGTCAAGACAACAGAATTTGTCCACTCATATGACGTTCGGCATCTTAGTTCAACGGCAGTCTAACTAGGTGGTATTCCCTCGTTACGAGTTAAAACTCGCGTATCCAATAGCCCATGTTCTGTTCAGCTCTACTAAGATGATAATCCAACCAAACTGTCTCCACCAGAGAAGACAAATCCCTTCTTCCACATTTTATTATAATCTAGCTTATCCGGGAGGGTTGGGGAGCCCAGTCGGTTAAAGCGTTTGCCTTGCATACGTAAGGTCCCCGGTTTGAGTTCAGGCATCGCCAAAATAACTGCCGACCTGTAAACGGCCCGTGCAACCCAAAATATCCGACGAATTATACCCGTGTTGAGGGAGTGCACGTTACGTACGCTCCAAAGTCCCAACGCTGCGTACGATGTCGCCCTTAACGGTTTCATTGGGTGCCTACTCAAGTGACGGCTCGTCACTTGATTCTAATTTACGACCATAGAGTTAGGAAAGAGAATAGAGCGGGCCATGTATGTGCGCAGTAACGCACAAAAGAAGCAGGCTAGAGCGGATGCCAGTTTCCATAGTTTCGGCTACTGTGTTATGTGCAGTAGCTCAAAAAAGTGCTAAAGCGATGAATCTTGGGATACCTCAGTGCCGGCATGTTATGTGCAGTCGCTCGAAAATCCTGACAGCCCTGCTTCAAACCATTTGAAGTGATAGAACCCTCTGCACCTCCTTCCTAACTCTATGATTACGACATCCCTCGCCAATAGCCCCTCTTGTAGCTCTAGTGCGACGATATTTTAAACTGACGTAACTGCCCCCAACAACCCATTTGCAGCTCTAGTAAAATGATAATCCAAACAAACATTCTCAACTCGACCATAGGAGGACTAATTATTCCGCATTCCATATTTTATTACCTATCTTCTCATTTTTCTGGACCTTTCCGGCGATATTGAAGTTTCTTATCTGGAAGGTTTTCGTACTCATGCTACAAATATCCCTTAATGTCTCGCACTCGAAGGCCCCTTTTCCGAAGGTCGGCTGACTGGAGGTTGGCCAATGAGTTCAACGCCTCGCCCGTCATGTCGGTGAGTCACTGCTAGCGGGTGGGGGCGCATCGATCGATTTTTCTAGCTCTTTCCCCGGTGTCAATCTCTGTCAAGTGTTATGCGTGGGGTTAATTATGACTGGGCGATCGATATCCGCTTTGCATGTGTTGATTCGGGGGGTTTTGGACTGTTATTTGGTATTTAATACTTGAATTGCGGTGGTAGGGATCTGTATTCCGTTTTATTGTTTGGGTCTCTTTAGGTTTAGAAGATTTTATATAAACTAACCTAGACAAAATATCATGCAAAATTGCTTTTATAAAAGTTAAAAAAAAAAAAAACTAGGGGGATTTAAAACACTAAATCTGCAGAAAAAAAAAAGAATGCACAAATGAAGACCATAGTTCTGAATAGATTACGCGGGGCAAATTATAAAACACAAAACTTATTTTAAATATTTAGAATCAACTGTTTTATTCTGAAAGAAAGGTTGCAATGGTATTCACAAATGTTAAGAAGGATAAAGTGCTAGAAATATTTTATTCTGAGAGGAAGGTTGTAATGGTATTCATAAATGTTAAGAAGGAGAGGGCTAGAAAGATTTCTTAAGAATTATCGTAATTAAGAAAATAACAAGTTAAAATGAGCCAAGACATCCTACTAAATGCTCCCTCTCTCTCCAAGTGATATGGCAACAGTTGTAGGGGTACACCGCTAGAGGGTCATTATGTTGATAAACGTGTATATAGGGGAGAGTGTTGTACCTTGGGACGCTGACAATTTCTAAGAATCTATTGGCAATATTCATACATAGTTTATTTGTAATAGTAGCCTTAACGTAACCAACAGACATCATCATAATAAAATTTAACACTAGCATCATTGAATTGATGAAATGGTGACAAAAAATATTTCAATGCCCCAAAGTAAATATTTTTCTCATTCTAATATAATTTTTTACCTTAGTACTCTTACAAAAAGTCAACTGTATTTAATTTTCTTCATAAAAGAGAAGATTTTAAATTATTTTGGTTATGAGAAAATGAAGATAATACATTTGGATTGGCCACTATCTTGCTTTTATTTAAACCATGTAGTGTGTTGGGACAGTATTAATAATTTGATAAATAAATTCTCAATAATTTGGATAAATAAAAATATCTTTATTATTTATTTTAAGAGCAATTCCACAAAACATGTAAAATACAACTCAGCTTTGTTTTGGATATATTTTATAATGATTGAAGTTTGAAAATATAATTATGGCAACACCTGATAAATCTTTTTCCTTCCGTGTGACGAAATGTTCTAAAGAGCACATTTTCTGATGTATTTTGAAATAAAGTTTGTTTCCTGACACAAATTAGTTCAAGTGTATGACTATTGACTGAATTATAAAGCATGTCCCAAGGTACAACATCATGTTGTACCTTGGGACAGTTTATCCTCTCTACTTTAAATGAGTGGCAATTTTTTAATTTCAAGCTGCCAGAATTTTAAAAAAATATATTATAGAGGAATATATTGGTGTGTTGAAATGCTGCTTTGAAATTTTTATCGAAGAAAAATCGAAGAATTATCGAAGAAAAAAATTAAAATGTAAAAATTGTCCCAAGGTACAACACTCTCCCCTACGACATAAATCGTCATCAGAAATCTTCACCATCTAAAAACTAGAGTTGAATACACTTCGGCGAGTCCCACCTAACCATACTTGGTATTTTGTGAGAAGTCATCGATGGTGTCACCAAATCAATATCCCGAGGAAACGGCAAACAACTCCTTCGTGCTTTTTTAAGTGGCCATACCAAATCTTTCGCTTTCTAACATGGGGATTAACAGTTCTCGGAGTGTCATTGGTGCAGGGTCGACCAGGTCTTTCCTGAGCATATTTAAATACTTTAATTTCTTGATTTCTGATATTCTATAAGTGACCCAAATTTGTTCCTGGACTTCTTTTGGAAATGCTTGGTTTCAAGACATCACCTGGGATTAATAACAACAACGATATAAAATAGTTCTTTAATAGGTAATTTCTTTTCAAGGTGACCCAGCAGGAGCTGAAATCCATAGCCGACGGCATGCGCTCGAACCCCGGCCAGTTCAACGAGACGGGCGTGTACGTCGGCGGCGAGAAGTACATCTGTTTGTCCGCAGAGCCCACACTCATCAGGGGTAGGAAAGGAAGCTCCGCGCTGTGCGTGGTCGCCACAAACACATGTGAGTACTGGGTTCTGACCTCAGCTATCCAAAAAAAACATCGTTTATAGCAGTGCTCCTCAACTTTTGTCAGCTGGCATTGGTCCTTTCCTTATCAAAATAGAGGCGTCTCATGTTCACCGTGCATTTGAATGTACAATGGACATTTTATGAATCTAGCGCTAACAACAGAAAACTGATTAAAACATGCATAGAATAGCAATACACGTACTGATTCCCCTCACTTCACCCCTATATAATTCTGAAAATCGAAATGTTTTCCGTACACTTCTACAAATCCGATTAATGAAAACTGTAACAATTTCGCTACGCACGATGAAATAGACTAGATGGGCCGTGACTCACCAGTTGAGAAACACTGGTTTATAGTATGGCAAACATCAAAAGACATCACTACCCATAAATGGCGCCGTATATATGGACTGGTTCAGATAAAATCTGTCGTTTCAAAGTCCTGAAGCTGCTACTCATGCTGTCATTTTAAGTTTGGTTTGGGTAACAGCCTCGTCACTTGATCACGGTTCCAAATTAAGAGGTCGCCTTTTCCCTTTGCGTAGCTATGATGCTACCATAATTCAACTAAACCAAAAATTGGATACTCCTAATTTTTTTTAAATTTCGTTTGGATCGCTACGATGCTATCGTAATTTTTTTTACTGCTAGACACTGGCATACTATTACTAATGAGAAGAGGGCTCTACCAACACCTCCTCCAGCTAGGCTCTACTCTACTAACTTTCAAAATCCTCCTTCTTCCTTTAAATTAATCTATCATTTTCACTATTTTGACGCAGTCATAGAAATCCATCATCGCCTATGTTAAACCCAATTGGAGGTGAAGGGCACTTTGCACCAAACATTTTATAAATTATAAAATCGAATTTTAATCTGTTTTATTATTTTAATAGGTTTGCTAGTAGCTGCCACTGTAGATGGTTTCCCACCTGGACAATTAAACGCTGTTGTCGAAAAACTAGGAGATTATTTGAAGTCGAATAATTATTAAGTAAGTTTGCAAATTCGTTTAAATGTAATTCATATATTGAATCTTTGAATTGCATTTTTTTAATAAGGTTTTTTTATTTAAGTTTTTAAATAAGCATGTTAAAATTATAATCCAAAGTCGGACTCCTTTTCAAAATGAATTATTCTATAAAGAGTACTTACTCACATTCATTTGTGCCTGTGCCTAAGTTTTTATCTTCATACTTTTTCCTTAAAGAATGAGTTTAACATATAACGGACGGTTTTTTAGTTTTTCGGTTTTCTTTAACAACAGTTGAAAAAAATATATCTACAAAATTAATTAAACTTGGACAGCAACTTTCGTTAGAAAGTGTCCTTTGTATCCATTAAATTTTGTAGCTGTTGTTTTAAGCGAGTCTCAGTAGGCTAAGATAACTACTATCGAAAGAATTACTCTACGATGATAATAAGTTCTACTTGTCTCCTCACATTTTTGTTGTTTATTAGTTAAATTATGGATCGTAAAAATAAAAAAAATTCTCTACTAACAGCTTTGGATTTTCAGTTTCATTAAATTTTGTAAATGATTTTTTTTCAGATTAACTGGATCATATTTTGAAATTGTCCTGAGGAAGGATTCGCTTATCACATGACAGTATTTGTTTCAACGAAATGCTCAAGAAAATGTTAACTTTATCGAAGTAAATCACTGCATAAACTTCGATTTTCCACAACAACGCAAGATTATCGTTATTATCTCTCAATTACTCCAAGCCATCAATCCAATGATACCAGATTTGTAAGCCTAACAGAGCCTCTTTTTAGAGGCGCTCTACGATCCTTTATGATAGCTAGTCAAATACTTTCTGACTTATATAAATGTTTTGTATATATGTATTCAGCAAAGAATCTTACCAGGTATCCATGGAAGTTAAGGTTCTGCTGCATAGTACACAACTGTTCTGGACGCCACTTGGCCATGAGTTGACGAATAAGAAACAATTTGAATCAAAACTGAGCCAGCCTCCACATTAAAAATATATTGTATTGCTAGTTTACAAAAAGTAAAAACATCCTAATCGCGCCAATGTTTACCGATGTGTACGATGCAGCAGTACAGTTATGTTAGATTTTTTTTATTTGTATCGTTTATATATTTAAATACTTAGGAAATTTTTTAAAAAAAATTATTTAAAACTTAAAGTTATTTAAGGTGTTTTCTTCGGTAAAGCGTTGAACTGCTGGTGCTGATTTAAATATTACGGTTTCTGTATTTGAGTTATAGCTGTGATTTTCATACAAGTTCTCACATGATTAAAATGGCCCGTAACAGTTTTTTTTAAATACTAAATATCTTTTTGGGCATACAAATAAAACCTTAATTTTCGAAAATATTTATTAGTTACAGGGTGCTATAAAAAATATCTAAGCTCTTTGACAATTTTAAAAAAAGATTTTCCAATTATTGCTTATTTTGCTGTTATTAGTTTTAAAAAATAAAATTGTTCAATCTAAACAAAGTTAAATTCCTTATGCACCCATAAATATATTAAAATAATAATTTAGAAAGGAAACTAAAATCATACTTTTTGGACCAAATCTTTGAGTGGGAACCTTGCAATAACTTGTGCATGTACAGTTGACCACAAGCCGTCTTTTCTGGTTCTATTTTGTAACGATAATATTATGTTTTGATAGTGTATTTTTTTGCTACTGAAACGTTTGGCATTTATATCTTCGAGAAATTTGTAGCTTGTGAACATTTTCTACGTCCTTTGTACTTCAGCTTACAATGTCTGGTCCGTTGATGGAATTCCTTTCATGGTGCCAATGTTTTTTCATGATTGAAACTTGCTTTACGAAGCTTTGTAACATTGAATAGTTTTTGTAACTAATTTTTGGCATCTTTTTAATTAAACTTGTCATTTATGTATCTTGTCTCTGTGTCTCTTATTGAACTTACATTGAATAAGCATCTGATTTGTTTACCTTCTTACTTCGGCGACAGGAAGTTTTCATACAGCACTTGATGTGGAGAAAGTAACATAGCTGACAAAATTGATTTAGCTAAAATACAGAATTTCGAAACCCATCGATTAATTCAATTATCAAGGCCATTGAAGAAAAGCTTGGAATCTCGGCAAAGCAGGAAATATTCGCTTGATGGGTGCAATCACTTTTACGTATAACTTGCTATATAAAATCCCAACAAAAACATCTCTGTAAAAGAGGGCCAAGTTCTTACAAAAAAAGGTCTGGCCTACAAAAGAAGTGAAATCAACAAAAAGACCAAGTTCAATGGAATTTGCTGAGTTAAAGTTCTAGAAAAAATTAAGCCTGGACAACCAAAGATTTGAAAACAAAAAAGGATCAAGTTCAATAGAAGTTGATGAGGTTATAAACCCCAAAACATTTTGTTTTAAGATGCAGCTTAGGTCTAACACATTCTTACTAGCTGTTTGTGTAACTTGGCCAATACGCATCGTGAATATGGAGTTGAACCCTTCGTACCTGGTTGAATTTCACCTCGGGGCGTTTGAGTAAGTCTGTATTTGATTTATCCTCAGTTAAGTGGTGAATGACACGCACCTCTCGGGTGGAAAGGGGTAAAAGTAGTCGTACCACATGCGTTGGCGTTGCAGGTAAATAATAAAAATAAAAACGTTTGCTTTTGTTGCCAGGATTACCATCACACTTAGTTGGTGATACTTATCTGAATGAACATTTAGCTGTTTGCAACTGTTGAAGCGTTTTAATAAGGTAATCGTTCTATTTCCTTCAAAGAAAGTAAGAAAGAGTAATCAAAGCTCCATATATTATAGTAAAGCTTAGCGGTTTTACTACAAGATTCAAGCATTGGAAAACGAGATGCTACATTTACTTACGTGATCTAAAGAAATGCTCGAATCTCCATCGACTATTGTATTGATCTATTTAAAATTTTTAAAACATTTTTTTTTATTTTATTTTACTTGATTATCAATAAGGTTTCAGCTGAATAAGGAGAAATACATGTTTTTTCAATTGCAAATAGCATTTATTAATATAAAAACACTAACAGAAATGTAATAATCTCGAACATATATATACATAAAACTACATAATACAAACTAACTAAATGTGTCAACTTTATAGTTCATTATTAAAACACCACAGCACATTATTGTTCTATAGATATACAACACATAGCCATCACCACGCAGAATACCACTAGGATTAACCATTTGATTAACTAGGGATAAATCAAATACAGACTTACTCAAACGCCCCGAGGTGAAATTCAACCAGGTACGAAGGGTTCAACTCCATATTCACGATGCGTATTGGCCAAGTTACACAAACAGCTAGTAAGAATGTGTTAGACCTAAGCTGCATCTTAAAACAAAATGTTTTGGGGTTTATAACCTCATCAACTTCTATTGAACTTGATCCTTTTTTGTTTTCAAATCTTTGGTTGTCCAGGCTTAATTTTTTCTAGAACTTTAACTCAGCAAATTCCATTGAACTTGGTCTTTTTGTTGATTTCACTTCTTTTGTAGGCCAGACCTTTTTTTGTAAGAACTTGGCCCTCTTTTACAGAGATGTTTTTGTTGGGATTTCACTTCTTTTTGTAAGTGGGAACACACAGTGAAGTATAATGAATAATGTGTTTAGTGAATAGGCAGTATCCTAATAAAATAAACATAGGATGGAGATTTACACTGCGGCGAGTACAATATTTACAATTCCTGTTTAAAAGAAATATATATTGGTGGCAACAAGCAGTAAAAATAGTTTATAACTTTTTAAGTATATTTTGTAACAACAATTGAATTAACGTCGCACTAGAGCTGAAACCAAACAATATCTATAGTGAAATTATTTCCTGTTCTGACTGCTTTTTAAACAAGAAGTTCTAAAAGAACTAAAATAGCCTACTGATGTCCTGTCACTTTAATACTCACCGAAATTCTTAGAGAATAACAAGTAGGTTTGTAATAGTAACTGTCACCTGGAACTGCTTCCACACAAAATTTATGCACCTTAGAAAAAAATAGCCAAGCACAACATTTAGTTGTAATTTAAACTTTTATAAGCATGCCTTTCCAACAAAAAAAAGAATTTTTAAAAGTGGACGATTAGAACCGAAAGAATGACAGACTGTTTTATAAAGGACAGACGGACAGAAAAAAGTACAGACAAAAAATCAAAAATTTTGAAATATAGGTGTTTGATGTCATACCTTTCGAACAAAAAAATAATTTTTAAAATCGAGCGGTTAGAACCGAAAATATGACAGACCTTCTTATAAAGGACAGATTGACAGACGGACAGAAAAACGTACCGACAGACGGACACAAAGCATGAAATATGATGCCATAACTTTATAAAAAAAAGATTTTTTTTTAAATCAGACGATTAGAACCGAAATTATGACAGACCGTCTTATAAAGGACAGACGGACAGAAAAACGTACAGAAAAAAATCAAAAAGTTTGAAATATAGGTGTTTGATGTCATACCTTTCTAACAAAAAATAATTTTCAAAATCGGGCGGTTAGAACCGAAAATATGACAGAAATTCTTATAAAGGACAGATTGACAGACGGACAGAAAAACGTACCGACAGATGGACACAAAGTATGAAATATGAAGCCATACATTTATAAAAAAAAAAGTTTTTTAAAATCGGACGATTAGAACCGAAATTATGACAGACCGTCTTATAAAGAACAGACGGACGAAAAAGCGTACAGACGGACGGACAAAAAGTATAAAACATAGGTCAAGCCTTTGATATATGTCATTTCTTTCTAACAAAAAAAAATATTTTTTTAAATCCGATGGTACTGTTTGAAAGATTCTGTTCAAGAAATCGTCACTTGACCACGATTTAAAAAATACGAGAATACGAATATCCTTATAAAATACGAATAACCCTTATGTAGCTCTAGTACAACGTTACTGCAAGCAAAATCCTTAAAAAAAAACATTTGCCCGTTGTGAAGCATTGGTTCCAACCATTACTCATATGTAGCCCTTGTGCGATGTTAATCCTACCTCCAAACAACCAATGGCTCTTTATAAAACATGGTGCTGGTTGCCAGCTCAGGTTGACACATTAAATTAGTAATATCGTGTGCTAAATCCCACACATGAAAACCTTTAACGTATCTGAAGGCAAATAACTATTTGAATTGTTGGCGACGACGTTTAATCGCCGCTGGTATATCAGCGTATGGAGAGCATTGCAACTGCTTATGAAAAAGGGCGCCAATCAGTTTACGCCCAACCCCGGGTAAAATCTTCGATTTTCGGATTTTTCCTGTTATATGCATGCTCTATTCTATAAGTGTTCCAATTTTCGTAACTCCATAACAAGCCGTTGTACCTAAACATTATGATCGCCCGTCAGTGAGTCAGTGAGGGACATATTTGTCGTTTTTCTGGTTCATTTATCTCTGGCTTAAATGAATTTCGAACGCTGGAAATTTTTTTCTAGGTTAAGTCTCACTAGGACACTAAGAAAAAAGTCTAAACTCGAATCTAAAGTGCGTAGAAGAAAAGAACTGGGTCTCCAAAATTATGCCGAAATGGTCCCAGTAAAGGATAGTCAGTGCCGCCTTCGTTATGAACTTGGCGATGCACTGCCAGACGCACGATCCAGATCCTATAATTATTTGACCATTTCTGGACAAAGTCGTAGCTACTAAAATATGCTCTGCTATTTGAAGCGCAGCCAAAACGTTACTTAATACGAACTTATACACATATTTATTAAAAAATATATTTCTGACTAAATTTTACAAAGGTGTTTAGTGAAAGGCGGGATTAACTATTGCGAAGGGTTGACAGTTTCAACTCTCAATTCAAAAGAATGCACTAATATTACATGGTATAAACTAGAAAACATTTAGCATTTTCTGGACTTAAAAGAAAGGACCACATCATAAGGAAATTTTCTGTTCTAGCCAATCGCAAAGTTCCCAAATCAATCCATTATAAAAGTAAGCATAAAGTTAGTAGTATATTATGTGGGTAAAAAAAGACTAAATATTTTCTAACTTGTAACCAGCATGCAGACAGTGTTGTTCTCTTTCGTTTCTTACGAAAAATGTCTTAAGATGCTGCCTATAACAATTTAAAACCTTAAGCGTCAAATCTGATACCTTGCCACAACCTGTATTGTTTTTACGATTCATGTAGCTTATAGTTATACGCAAGCGTCATCGTAGAATTAAGGCATTTCCTTTGTCGACCTGTGGCGACACCTCACCCTGCTGACCTACCCTTCAGAACTGCTCATTCGCCATTTTAGGACTTGGAAGGAAATTGTGAAAGATGTCCCCGATACACGTTAAGATCCTTTCTCTTGACCCACAAAGCCCATTGAGGGAAGAAAAAAACTTACTAGAATTGTTTCCGACGTAGTATTTTTTTTTTAACGTTTCGCTATATTATCTCACCTGTCCTCCCCTCGTCACCTGACTGTGGCTCTGGAATACGACGCCTGTCGCCAATAGCCCTCGTGTAGCTCTAGTGCGACGATTATTCAAACCTTACCTAACTCCCCTTCCCTCTAAAAAAAGTCAGTCAGCAACAAAAGCAAATGTCCGGCGAATAATACCCTGACCAAAGGAAGTGCACGTTAAATATGCTTCTAAGTCCCGACGCCACGTTCATAGTAGTCCTTAAAACATGCGGTTGGTGCCTACTTTGGCGTCATTTGACGGTGGTTCCATTTTACGATTTTCGTAGCCAATACCCTTCTACTGTTGCTCCACTACGACGATTATTCAACCTAACCTATCAGTCCGATAAAATTATGGACAATTTTCCAAAAGCCCTTACCTAGCTTTAGAGCGACGTGAGTTCAACCTAACCACATTGCCAGCCTATGTAGGAAAGAATGAAAAAGTTTACCAGAAAGACAGTTTTATTTGAGAAAACTGAAACTTGGCGAGTGTTTTTTACTGAAAAGCCTCTTAATTTGCTATATACCTTATCAAAATCTCAATGAAATAGGCTGCAGTTTGATATGCTAAATTGAAATCTTCTTCCTTTTGGAATAGAAAATCAAAATTGAGGGTTGCCACTGAATTTTTTTAAAGTACGTCCGGATGTTCTAAAAAAAGGGTCCTGGAATTGAAAAATATCTAGAAAATGTTTAGTGATAAAAAAAATATCTGCATATTTGTGTTACAGTAAATTTTTCCTCACTGTATGAATTTATGTTAGTAACACATATTTTGTCGATATGTGGCATTGTTTTCGCAAGTACATTTAATTAACGATATTATATTGAAATGTTTGCCAATAATTTTATTAAACAATTACATGCCATTACCTTCTGATATCCAGCATTTCGAGAGTATCGTTACTTAAATGTCATGGTTTTTCTTAATTATTTGTTGTCGCTCAAATATAGCACAAAAATTTAGTTATGATCACCAACCATTATCCGGACACATTTTTCAAATCAAGGAGTCTTTTCAGACATGGGAGAAAGTTTTCCGTGTTTTTGAAAACACTCCTTCAGTACTAAACCATAAGATAAACTTCCATACGCCTTATTCTGCTCTGCCAAACGCCCCGGTTATTGTTTCCCTAATATGTGTGATAAGAGGTTAAATTATGGAAGGTTTCAAATATGCAATGATTTGTCACAATTACTAAAAAAAAGACAGTTTTCTAAATATTTTTATTTTTGCAAATACAGGGTGGTTATAAAATAACGCACGCTATTCGGAGCGGTCTGTAGCTTGAATGAATAATCCAAATGCAACACAAATTTATAGATACTTACTAATCAAGAAGGGGGGAAAAGAATGGAATCATAAAAAATAATCATAAAAAAGAATCATCATAAAAAAACAAACTCGTCTCTTTACCAGGAGTTCTAAATACGAGGCGTAGTCAATTATGGCCAATTTCGGCCAACACAGCTAATTACGTCTCGTAATTTAGAACACTAGTCAAAAGACGAGTTTCTTTTTTCCGAAAAAGAATGGAATCATAAAACAGAGACTCGTCTCTTGACCAGGGTTCTAAATACGAGGCGTGGCCAATTCCGGCCAACGCATCCAATTACGCTTCGTAATTTAGAACCTTGGTCAAAAGACGCATATTTTTTATGATTCCATTCTTTTCCCTCCTTCTTGATTAGTAAGTATCTCAAAGTTTTTTTGCATTTGGATTATTCATTGAAGCTACAGACCACTGCGAATAGTGAGCGTTATTTTTATAACCACCCAGTATATCGGCTTCAGATTCACACATTCCACATTGTCCACAGAACCTAACTGACCTAACTCCATACATAAACATAAATATCGAGTCTTTAACCTCTTCAATTCCGAAAGAAGCGACAACTATAAATCTGAAGCGCATTCCACATACGGTTGAGACTGTTTCACACCGGTGTATGGGGCCAGGGCCGTAACTTATAGGGGGGGAAGGGGGGGAGCCTCCCCCCCCAATAATTTTACAAAGGGCGTCATTTTGGGCGCCGCCAGGCGCCCAAAAAGGCGCCCTTTTTAACTTTTTAACAGTTATTTTACAATTATACGTAATTGTTAATTTATTTTCTTGTTTTCCCCAATAGCTTTTCAGGGGGGCTATTTTCGCCCAAAATGGCACCATGTGAATGGCGCCCTGCCTAAGATTTTATAATAAGCAACAGAGGCTTAAACTGGTATAAAGAACATACTGGTATTTTTTTAAAAAAAATAACGAAAATCTTTCCACCCCTCCAAAAAAACTTTGTCCTGTCTCAACAGACGACTTAGTACTTTTCGCTCGCTCACACTCTACGGGGGGTCCAATTATCTCCCCTTATTTTATAACCCTCTTTAGCTGGTCAAGCAAGCATTCTGAGTATGGGATTTCGTACGACTTTCTTTGAACGGTGACGATGATTCGAACTAGGGTTCGTCTAGACAGATTGTAGGGTCAGGATGTTTTTAGGTTATAAAATGTGGCTGCGATGTTGTAGCTAGACATGCTTGCTCTTTCATGAACTTCTGAAGAGGTTTCAGTAGCCTTTTTGAAGAGGTTAGATTTTCCTAACGAATGTCCGAACGATGCGGCGGAATACTTATTTTACTTTTTAGAAAACTTGTAAATAGTATTTTAAAGAGCAGACATATTTTATCCACAGTTTTCCAATTTTTATTTTTATTGCTCGTTTTTCTTATATTTCTAATTTTGCAAACCTATAGTTTCATATATTTTTAAATGTTTCTTTCAAAATTGAAACTGCACTGTCCTTTGGAAATAAGGTAAGAAACTATTATTAATGTGTACAAAGTTTATTGATATTATTTTCAAACTTTCTTTTCATTTGATTATGTATCAATTTAACGAGTTTCATTCAGAGCATTTTTAATATCAACATAAGTAATTTGAAATCAAGTCACTGGGAAGCAATGGAAGAGAATATATATACAAATAACTTAACATATATAACTCCACTAATTTTTAAAATATTTTTTGAAATTGATATTTTCCCTTTTCTCTGAAAATACCACTTTATTCGCCTTTTACGCGCGTTTCGAAATATTAGAAGAAAAAATTGTATTTTTTATTTAATGGAATATCCATATGGCAAGCTGATTGTTGCGATGAAGTATAATGTATAAAAATTACATTTAAAATAAAAGGGAGGTGGATTAGGAAAGTCCAAAATTTTCACTTGCACGTCGAAAAACTACCGAGGGGAAAAGGCGACGTCCTTCTGCGGGGGGTCTCTTGAAGAGTCCTTTTTTTGGTGGTGGCCACTGATTGCGGACAATGGGCTTTATCTTTGTCTGTCAGCATGCAACGCAAGTGTGTGCTTGTTTTCACATTCCTAGTAAACGATATCATTTGGGGGGGGGGGGGGGAACTGTACCTTCGAACCAAAAGACCACCCAAAAAGAGGCCATAAACTCACGGGGGTCCAATTTAATTACTCTTCTTGCCCTCTAGTGAGGAAAAAAAAAGAGCCAGCCTATGTCCGATATGGTCAGTTGTAAAATGAAATTGTCGTTGGCTGTTCTTATGCGTAGCGTAGCGATTGAATGTTTACTTTGTTTCCTTTACACATGGATTTGGAGCAGGCTTTTTAACGTATTTAACGTGTTGTTTATGAGAGAAAGCTAATTTTATTTACTTTTATTTTTGCTCTTCAAATGCTTATAATTTTCGAAACCTTCGGCATTTCGTAATAAGTCCAGAATCAAAATGTACCTTTTAAAATAATAGTTTTATATTCGTTGGGAATAAAAATTAGGTAAGAAATTATTATTTATTCATTTTATTATCATTATATATCTCGTATATAAGTTACTTATTAAATGTATCATTTTAGGGAGTTAAACTGTATCAATTTTTTTTAAATATGCACTTGTACATAAAAATAATCGAAATGAGAGAGAGAATAAAGAAAGCTAATTTTATTATTATAAATAGGAAATGACAAATATGACTTTTACAATTAAATTGCGTGCAGAGCTACTTTTCGATAACTTCATGAAGCAATAATAATGTTTTTTTTTCTTTGTACGATTTTATAGATATTCGCAATGTTACTATAAAAATTGTATAAAGAATCAATTAATTTGGAATCTCACTCGTTTCTATCGAATACTCTATTGCAAGTTACTTTTAAAAGCAAATAATTTGTATGTTTAAATTTATCATAACTAATTCAGTGTTGTTATTTTAAATTAGGTTAATTCATTTTTACCTAATTTGCAAATTAATTATTAGGAAATTAAATTAATCATTAATAACTCTTTAATTTGTTATTAAAAATGATTTCGTTAGTAATTAATAATGTTGTAAGTAGTTATTAATAATTATTTAATTATTAAATAAAATGGTTCAATTAGTAATTAATAACAATTAATTACTTTGATTATGAAGTTAAATTAATGCATAAGTACTAATTAATGTAATTAGTCGTTAATAATGATTCATAACGGACTCCAAAAAAATTTAAGAGGGCGCCAAAACGTGGTCCTCCCCCCCCCAATAAAATGTCCAAGTTACGGCCCTGTATGGGGCTCCAGAATAATAATTTTAAGGTCAACGACAGCGACTTAAATCAGACGCAGGTTGCCCATAACAGCGACGTAAATCACTGCAGCGTCAGAGGGAAATGGACGTCGAGATACTGATCGCACAAGACCACGCACGAATATTAATTGCAGGGACAGACAAAAGGAAGCGAGCTGCACTTTGGTGACCACGCTACGATGGATGTGTAACATCTCGCCACCTTCGGGATTTCCATGGTTTGTTAGTTGGCTTTACGTTTTCCGGCCTATGAGGCACTTTAAGCCAGCCAATTGAAGCTCGCAATATAGAACCCTGATCAAGTCGAGGTCGACAACTGAGCGGGCACCCAAAGGCAGTTAGAGTGACATTGTGCGCTAACACCTTCGGGTCTTCGGACTCCACAGATTTATCCTACACGTCTGTACTCCGGGCCCATCCGTGTGGATTTTTATAATATTTTCCAGTAGATATTAGATTAATAGGATGACTGGTAGTAACTGCGATTCGAACCTCCGTATACTCCTGAGGAGGTTTAGTCTCAAGGCTGACGTTTTAAACACTAGGTTACAGATGGCCCATGGTTTGATTTGGGATGACGTTCTAGCCTGATGTTGTCATCTTCGCTTTCACTGCTTTTTTTAGAAGCCGCGCGTGATTTCAAAGGAAGAGCACTAGCGGATCCTTATTATTTGAGGTCTTAAGGCCGAATGAGCTCGAATGTCCGCTGGTCACCAAACCAAAGTGCCTCTGTGTCAATCCAGTGGGGGAAAAAATTCTATGCCACATTTCTCCGGGTGTATTGAATACTTTTACTAACTGTTTTTGTAGGATAAATAAAGCTAACTTACAAGTCTCTATAATCCCACCTTTTGAAATTAGACGATATTTTTTAAAATTTTCAATACATAATTTTGCACAAAATATTCGAACCAATTCCAAAAGTGGGAAATAGGGACCTGCAAGTTAGCTACATTTATCATACAAAAAAAAAAAAGAAACGTTATTAAAAATATTTCAAGACAGTCGGAGAAATGTGTCTTGGAAAATAATCTTTTCCATTGGATTGACACAGGTAACAGAGGCACTTTAGTTTGAAGACCTGTGGTCATACGGGCTCATTCGCCAAAATATAACTAGTTCATCAAAAAAAAAATTAAAACAAATTTACGTAATTAACGTAGGTTTTTTTTTTTAATTTATTTAAATAGCAGTCTAAATATATACCACAATTATCATGACGGATTTTCTAATAAAGTAAATTAAAAGTGTAAATCTAATTTAATAACACCTTATAATTTTTTTTATCTTTAGGATAAAACAGGAAAAAAAAACCTTTAACCCTTTAACCTCGAAACCGGCCCAGGACGGCTCTACCAGCAAACATCGGGAAGGCCGTTTTCGGCCGTTTCGTTTCACAAATAGGGGTGTTGGGTATGTTAAAAATTGAGCGTGCTGTGGGAAAAAAAGTATCCGCTAGTGATCATTTCGGTCGTTAGTCATCCTATATAATCGGACCTTTTTGACTTTGTATAGAAATAACATTCTGAGTTAATTGCATGACACAAAATTTGCATAAGGGGCCGTCTTCAAATTAAAAATGTTACTAACTTTAAAATTTCCAATAGCAACACCCCTTTTTGAGTCCATGTTTCTAATCTATGACGTATTTTAATACGAAATGCCAAATTTTGTTAGTTTTTAAGCATTATTAGGGGAGTTAGAGACGTGCAAAGTTTAGGTGCCATAATGTTAAATGAGTTGCACATAAAAAACTATCCCAATCTATAAATAATTAAGATAATGAAAAGAATTTTTTACTGAAAAGAAATTATACCAACCCAAACAAAATGCATTCAATATTAGGGTATTTAAAACAATTTTTATATTTTAAAATAATTATTATTTTAATTTTTTAAAAAATTATGAATAGAAACCCCTTAATATTTTTACAGAAATATATTTTAGACAGGAAGTTTAAGCGAAATCCCAATTTTTAATTTCTTTTATTCATAATTTGCTGAGTAAATCACAAAATACTTTTTATTTCGCTTCAGGGGACTGTGTATAAAATTATATATGAACTTGATAAATAAATACGGCTTTGGAAAGGAAGATAAACATCATTAAACCAACAACCTTGAGATGGTCCCCCATAGGACATCAAGTGATTCGATGGAATAACTCGTTAAATATTCATCCAAATGTAACAAAAACTAAGATTTAGGGGTTTTCGAGGATGCTTAACATTTCTAAATAATCAAATATGGGTGTTACTATTGGAAATTTCAAAGTTGTTAACATTTTTAATATGAAGATCTCCCCTTATGAAAATTTTGTTTCATGCAATTTACTTAGAATGTTATTTATTCACAAAGTCAAAAAGGTCCGATTACATAGGATGACTAACGGCCAAAATAATCACTTGGGTATTTTTTGATACAGGACGATTCCATTTCGCTTTTTTCCTGACTAGAAAAACTCGTATTTCGGGAAAGAGAAATTCTCCTACCTTGTGAGGTTAAAGGGTTAAATGGCCTCCAGCTTGAATTATATGCTAAGTAAAGCAGAGTCACCCAATTAAAGCAAGAAAAATACGCTTTTTTCAATTCAGGTCCCTTGGTTGCAATAAATAAAGTTTTTTACTTGCAGTCATTTGGCAGAGTTGAAGACCAGTGGAGTTAGGCGCCACCATTCTTTTCGCAACGGGGAATAAGCACATTTGAAAGGCAATTTAGACTTAAAAAGGCTATACACCTTTCTATGTTATTTATTCTGTATCGTTAAAAGAATCAAAGAATAAAGAAATTTAACATAAAGAAAGGTTTCCCTATTACTTTTATTTGTTTGGTAATTTTATTTTATAGAAGTGAAAGGCATTTTATATGTTAATTTTGAGGTTTAGATTGCAGGTGTGATTTCAATAGATTTAAAAAAAAAAAAGTATTCTATAAGAACCATAGTTTGGAAAAAGGAACTATCTTTGTATGCAAAAGAGCAAATAGATGGTGCACAAAGGGAAATTTTTTCATTCTGAAATTTATTAAAATGTTGTCAGTTGACAGTTTTAGATCTTTATGTTTGAATTCCTCAGCCCTTGCTTGAGAATCTATTCAACATTGGACATGTAAATTATTCTTCTGGATTCTTCACTTGTGCTTATTCACAACTTGTGCCTATGTTGTTGGCAAGGTTGTCAGACACAGCATTGATACGAGAGTAGGTTAAATATTTAATAAAGACATTATATTTACTGGCTTTTGGGAACCATACATTTAATAAATTAAGTACAAAGTGAAAGATATAAAAAGGAGAAAATTAAGAAAGCCTTTTTGGCTAACGTACAACTCGTGAATGATGTCATCTTTGCGTCATATCATCCCAATGCGCCCTAAGCCATGTTCAAAGATATACTTGAAAATCCACTTACAGGTGAGGGTGGAGAATAAGTAAATGATCCGATGTCAATTTGGAGTCTATATAAAGGACTATTTGCACTTAGGTTTAGCCTCTCCTATGTTGCGATTAGTTAAATGGCAAAAAGCATAATAAATAAGTATTAATTTATGAGATAAGTGCATATTTTTAATATATGTTAACAAAAAATAGGAACTAATTATTATTTCACACAAACAAACTCTACTAAAAGAATAAGCAAGGTAATCTTTTTAAATAAAATTTCAATTTGTCCACTCAAAATTAGCCAGAAATTCAATTTAAGGTAGCGATTGTATTTCGTTCTCGTTGAATGCATGATTTTACATATAAAAGTTGGATATTTGCAAACTATAATTTATAGAACTGATGGATCGGATGGATCATTAAGTTCATCAACGAATCTTTAAATCTTGAAAATGTGTTGCTTCCAAGAACCATGCACAATTTCATGTGTTGATGGTCTTTGATATTCCTGATATGCTATTTCCAAAGTGCAACTAAGTTCTCCTTCCTTAAGCAGAAATGCAAACGATGGAAAAACGGAAATTCTTCCTTATCTGCTTCCGTCTTCTCCGATTGGCGTCCGTTTTTCAATCCGCTTCCTCTGCCTTCACATCCGTCCGTGTAAAAATGTGCACAAAATAAAATTATATTCATATGAAATAAATAATCTCCAATTATGAAACCTGTACAGTACTCATAGGCGTGATCCATATATAGTTTATCCCGAACCAGCTATATTTATTTGGTAAAAAAAATCCTATAAAAGCGTCATGATGAGGCTTTATGTCTTGCTAAAAAACGAAATTTATGAAAATGACGTCGCGGTAGCGACATAAGTGTCGATAGTTGGTGATATAATAATGTCGAATATATTTTTGACTTATTTAGCATGTCGTCTTATTTATTTCATCAAAAACTCTCGACCAGCCACAAAAAGACATCAGAATAAATAACATAAGTAAGAAATATACTGTGAATTCTGTTGCGCAGGTCAACATCTTATATGATTGATAAAGGTGATATTGCCAAGTTTTGATAATTTTTCAAAATTGTCCCAAGATACAGCTTCAGTGCAAAGTTCTTCGACCCAACATTTTTTTTTTTTTTTTTTCATTTTTGAATTGCCATGACAAGACTTTTATTTCTACGTCCACCAAAACAAGCTATAAAACTTAACAGGTTAACTATTCGATATTTAAATTATATTTTCTTTTAATTAAGCTTATTTAAGGGGTCTAAGGAGTCTTAAAAATGTGCAAAGAAGATACTACAAAGCAAAGTTTGATCTTTCATGTCATTTTTGAACTACTGAAAGTATAAGTATTATTTTTTTATATGTAATTCTACAAGATTTATTTATTATAAAACAAGTTTTAAAATTTATGAAACTTTAGCCAAAACTAAAATAAATGATATTAAACATGAAGGTACTTGAACACACTGTGATTAGGCTTGCGCGGCAAATTGTGAGGTCAAAATTGAAAAAATGAATAAGAAAAGGACTTTATATTGTACAAATATGTACAGACTAGGACTTATACCTAAATTCTCAGCTCAATTTCAATTAGAAATTATTTTTTTAAAAATTTAAAATCAAAATTTTTAATTTTTTAATAATTTTTTTAGAAAAAAGTTCTTAAAATAATTTCTAATTAAAATTGAGCTGAGAATTTAGGTATAAGTCCTAGTCTGTACATATTTGTACAATATAAAGTCATTTTCTTGGTCATTTTTTCAATTTTGACCTCACAATTTGCCGCGCAAGCCTAATCACAGTGTGTTCAAGTACCTTCATGTTTAATATCATTTATTTTAGTTTTGGATAAAGTTTCATAAATTTTAAAACTTGTTTTATAATAAATAAATCTTGTAGAATTACATATAAAAAAATTATACTCATTTATTGAGTAGTTAAAAAATTACAAGAGAGATCAAACTATGCTATGTAGTATCTTCTTTGCACATTTTTAAGACTCCTGTGACCCCTTAAATGGGCATTATAGTAATAGTAACACTACTTTCTATAAAATAAAATTTTCATACGAAATTGCGGACATTGCGTGAGTATTAAAAACCATGTTATGAAGTATTCATGCAATTTCACAGAGTTATATGACCGCAAGTCTGCTATGACTAGTAAAAGTGCCACCTCGCATTCTAGGAAACAATGACACGCATTTCGAAAATGACAAATTCGGCCATAATAAAACACGTATAACGTGTATGCTGCATATTTCTAGAAATATCCGACTATCGATTCACTCTTTTAGGCACTTGAACGTATAAAATGTCACGTTTTCAGCCTTTAACGTTACAATTCAATAGTAATTTTTAATGTGAATTATGTGTTGTATAATAAATAATTCAAAATGTTATAATCCTAACAGCAATCTGTTATGTATGTCTTTTAAAATTTAAGAATTGTCTATAATAATAAATGTTAGAAGAAACAATAAATTGCAGAACAAATATTACTTGTTCTGAAAGTTATTAAAAAAAATAAAAATTTGCTACATTACATTAACCCTTTTCAGTTCCAGTGATGCCATTTGGCATCATCACTTTCAATATTTTTTTTAATGTTTATGTTCTGTTATGATATCCAAACACATATCATTCGATTCTTCAAACTTTGTTCTATTACAAACTATTTTACATTAATCTCAATAGAAGTCAGAACTACTATTTTATTTTAATTTAGAAAATAGCTAACAAGCGTTTTACCTGATTTTTTAAAAGTTCACTTCAGTTCCACATATTTAAAACGCAATTTAAACTATTTCGGTTAAAATAATTACTATTTTTTTTTAGTAATATGGTCGGATACCTTTACATATATAGCTCGAAGTGTTTTTAGGTAAAATATATTTTTTGATTTTGTTGTTTTTCACAGTTAAAAAAAATTGGCATTATTTCAAAAAACATATGAAAATTAGAATTAGTTTTTTTTCTTGTGGAACTCTTATTTTTGACCTAAAATAAGCTTATTTTGCGAATATCAGATGTTTCTGTATAGTGTAGTAAATTTGTGGGACTGTAAGGGTTAAAACCTCCTGAGAAATATGGACGGATAACCCCGTTACCTGAATGTCAGGTTTACCAGCAACACATGTAATTTTTACAAATTTTTAAATTATATAATTTTCTAAAGTTTAAAATTTAACCTATTGGCTAATAGTTTATAATCATCTACTCTGAAAATAAAAATTCAAAACAATTTGAAGAAGTTAATTTTTTAATTTCAAATTTCAATTTTATGCAATGAAAAAAAGATTATACCTCAAAAACCAAATGGATCAGCCCTCAGCGGGTTGAAAAACCCACATTATTGTTTTTTAGTAAAAATTTTAGAAGTTTTTCATTAAAGGGAATATATACAGGATGGTTATAAAATAACGTCGCTTTTCGGAGTGGTCTGTAGCTTGAATGAATAATCCAAATACACCAAACATTGAGACATTTACTAATCAAGAAGGGGGGAAAGAATGGAATAATAAAAAGACAGATTCCTGAAAAATAATCATAAAAAAGAATAATCATAAAAAAAAACTTGTCTCTTGACCAAGGTTCTAAATAACGAGGCATTACCAATTATGGCTAATTACGACCAACACATCCAATTACGCCTCGTAATTTAGAACCCTGGTCAATATACGAGTTTGTTTGTTATGATTCCATTCTTTTCCCCCCGTCTTGATTAGTAAGTGTCTCAAAGTTTTTTTGCATTTGGATTATTCATTAAAGCTACAGACCTCTCCGAATAGCGAGCGTTATTTTATAACCACCCTGTATTTGCAGGGTAATAGCCCTCGTGCAACTCTAGTGCGACAATAATTCAAACCTTACCTAACCTAATATTTGCATAGCATAAGAGTCAAAATGATTCTATTTTCTTCGCAAAATCTGTGTCGGAAACATCCATCAAGAAAAGAGAGATAAGCGTTCTTAAAATATTCATCTGACGTATTTCTTAGCGTCTCTTTATGTGAGGGCATTGGCAGGCGAAGAAAGTTTCAGATTGTTTAAACTCTCCTCGACGTGTGCCAAGAAGATTACAGGCTTCATTAATTGAGAATTATTAACAACTTGCAAATAAATACCAGTTCTTCGCCACTGACTTAAAATATATCATATAGATCCATATATAAGCAAGTATACAATATAGCAGTATAGATACCATTTAATCTGCTATAGGGTATAATAAGCATATGTTATTATTTTCATTCACTATAAGACATTACATCACATAACTTATATTAACTTATACTAATTTCGAAATCCAAAATACGCTACATAATGCTCACTTTCATAAACACAAGTCGGAAACGCACTTGTTTCCACTGCAGGCGATTTAGCTTAAATTTCAAACTATTAATTACTTTTTTTTACATTTTTTTTTGTAGATAAAGTAATCAATATTTTTTTAAATTCAATAAACGCATAAATTTTTAAAAACTATGTCATGCGGGAAAAACTAACAGTCTGTTGATCGATTTATACTTCTGTATTCCTCTGGTGGTTGAATCCTATGCAGAAACATGCCGACAATACGGGTTTGAGTAAAAATATCAAGAGGTTATAAGTATTATATAAAGTCATTGATTGAAATTTACCAACCCAAGCCTGCTCTAAGGCAAAAAAAAAAAAAAAAAAATTAAACGTCTTTTCCTTCTTACTACTATTTCTTATTAGTTGTATACATTGAAAGGTAGCATCAAGGATACGAAAAATAGCCTAAGTCACTTTTGTAAATACTTACGTTTGACCTGGCTAGGGTACTATTTTCTTTTTAAAGTAAACTATCTATGATGATACGTTCATATTCTTAAAGAGTAAAAGCTGATAGAAAGACTACTTCGCAATTTCGAACAAGTCAAAGTAAACAATCCGCAGTATTTCGTTCTCTGTGCGTAATAGAGCACTATTCTGTTTATGTTATATGGGGGAACACAACCATAGTACACAACAGCACTCTGCTTTGCTTCATACAAAAGAATATTCAGTGAATCAACACTGGTTGAGAACAGAATATAACTGAAAAGCAAATCCTAGCATGGGGAAGTTCGGATTACTGACGGGGGAGAAGAGGAGAGATGGGGTCGGGCAACAGCTGCTTCGGTTTATGTTAGCAGACTTTTTATGATGCTCTTTGGCAACGGATTTTGTGTTATTGGACTGATGCTGAATAACAATTGCGTTCTTCAGAAAACTGATGTCATCACAACAATGGACGTCTGTGAATGCCATAGACTGTGCTGCAGTCAAAACATTGGTTTCAAATTAAATATCGTTGATGGTGAATTTAGCTCAATAATGTCAATGTCTGTGGAGCAGTATCTTACGTTTAATTTATTCCAATATACCCATGACATATTAAGTATAAATATTTTAAAATAAATGAATAATTGCACTTATTCGTATAATTGTACGTAAAGTAGTCTTCTTGTGTATGTATTTGTTTTTTTTTACTTAGGAATGAGGAAGCATATGCTCTTAATGAGAGTTTGTGAGCCTATGTGTGTGTATATCAACTACACAGAAGAAAGGGTTTGCTTGCTTTTGGTAGCATAATCAATTATGAAAAGGAAATTGACTAAAGCAACTTGCTAGTGTAATTATTTATTACATAAAACAATCGTGCAATGGCATGACATAAATGATAATACAGAAATTCAGTTTAGTTCATTAATTATTTTATTTATTTTATTCAGTAAGCTCACTTAAGCTCATTCACTATCACAACACTTATTATTGAATTAAGATCCCTTAAACCATATCAGTTTAATCATTAGAATCGGAGTAAGTATAGGACGTAGTAATTTTTGGTCTCTTTGGTCATCGTGTTCAAAAATATGTCCGATATAAGATTTAATATTCATTTGTTGCTTAGTCATGGTCTAAATTTTGGTAAAGAAATTTTCTGCCGAAATAATGAGATAACCAATAAATTACAACCAGCAAAAATGGCTACTGACTGACTAATAATTCTTACCGTCCTAAAAGTGTAAACATTTCGCAATATTATAATAAAAGCTAAATTTTTGTATTTCATTAAACTATTTTCTGACTAACGCTGGAAAGATTTAAAATTATACTTAGATATTAACCACTTTACATTGGAATCGAAATTTTAAAAACATGTTTAGTTAAGAATTCTTTTTACTAGGAAACATTTACATTTTGAAATGTAACCATTATATGAGAATTTTCAAATAAAGTTGCATAACGAGTAGATTGTGGTTTTTACAAGTAAAATAATACTTCTACGCCGCAAACATGTTCAGATCAGTTTGTTGAAGTAATTATATACCACACACAGCTAGAACTCAAGATTGATTTACAAATGTTTAAGGGGAGTCGAATGGTTCTATCTCGTCCATGATTATTTTACTAGCTTTAGGAAATTTTTCTCAGGAACTATAGGAGATATCATTATGAATTTTTAATAATTCGTTTCTTACATATAGCTCTTTGATTTAAACTGAAGATAATTTAATTCACATTATAAAGAAATACTTTTACATCAATTTTTAAAAAGAAATGAGGAACTGAGAAATTTGAAATATCTGCTAAAAAAGTCATACAACTTTAAATATGATTTCTTGGGGTTTTTTTTAAAACATATTTTTAAAAAAAAATCGCTGTAAAAGTATTTTTTATAATGTGAATTATTTTCAGTTTAAATTAAAGAGCTATTAATGGGGAAGAAATAATGAAACAAAACATGTTAATATATTTTATGGTTCATGAGAAAAAAAAGTTCATAACTGTTGAAAAACCTTTTTTTTTCAAGAACCACAAAGGAAAATTAAACTATAATTAAGAACTGATATACAGAGCTTCTGAAAAATGCTTTTTAAAGAAAACTACTAAAAAGAAATCGATAATCTTGGTATTAAATTAAAGCTGTAGATATATGCAGATTAAAAATAAAAGAAAAATTGAAAATCGACATTTTTGACCCAAACACCTATCCGACTTCCCTTAAAGATGAACGAAAAAGAGACACGTTTTTATAAGGAAAATATTCTGTGTAAAGTTATATGCTTTAATTTTTTTAAAGCATAAAAATCAAAATGTCATAAGTAATATTAAATGTAATTGCACAAACATTATAAAATGGAAAAAAAGGAAGAAAACCTCAAAAAGAATTTTATTGAAAAAAACTTTAGCACAGAAATCTCAATCTAATCTTGAGGCTGTGGTCATTAATTTGCGATGAAAATAGATTTCAATGGTGACTCGAAAGACCCAGTCTTCCCTCTTTCGAGACATGTCTGATTATTTTCCGTTTATTTATTTTCCGCGATACAGCAATCTTACAGTAAATTCTATAAAGGAAACTTCTCTTATCTCGTTCTTAAAAGTACGTTGGTGAGCGGTGGCCATCTAACTCTAGCATTATTGTTTAAAAGAAAATTCTGTTTCAATAATTTTTTTTTATTGGACAATTTTTCTTTGTTAGTAACTGCCGACCTATAAACGGTCTGGGTAGCTAAAAATTCCGACGAATAATACGTCATGTAGAATAATGCATGTAGAATAATGCGTCATGTTAAATATGCTATATTGCCTCGACGCTGCATACGATGTCGAGTGTCGACCTTAAGAGGACTCCCTTGGAATTCCACATCTTGGAAATCGTAATGTTATTCCTATGGAAAACATTCGCAAGTCAATTACCGCCACAATTTTAATAAAAGGTTACTAGTTTCTTGTATCATTGTAAAGAACGAAAGGAGTAGATTTTGTAAAATTAATTTGTTTTGTGAAAATCACATATTTAGTATTTTTAATAATTTTTTGAAGTTAGAACTTAATGCATACTCTATTTTTACTAACTTCAAAAAATTATTAAAAATACTAAATATGTGATTTTCACAAAACAAATTAATTTTACAAAATCTACTCCTTTCGTTCTTTACAATGATACAATAAACTAGTAACCTTTTATTAAAATTGTGGCGGTAATTGACTTGCGAATGTTTTCCATAGGAATAACATTACGATTTCCAAGATGTGGAATTCCAAGGGAGTCCTCTTAAACGTTGCGTTGCGTGCCTACTCAGGTGTCATAACTCTAACCCAAAGCAAAGTCGAATGCCATGAATACAACGACTAAACGCCCCCACTTTCTGGCTTTCGTAACGGGACATAAAAATTCCTTTAGAAATCCACGATGAATCACAGCTGCGGAAGCTGAGAAAGCGATTCAGCTGCTATGTCAATGAGAAACAGCGGGAATTCCGCAGTTGTGATCAATTCAAGAATTCAACCGAAAAGAATTCATCGTCGATGCTCTGCTTGTGCGATTGATTGGAAATGATAGAAAATTGTAAGGGAAGTGTACTTATTGTAGCCTGTGCTTCTACTTTGTGGCAACCATTGGAATAAGTTGAGCTAAAACAATTTCGAATGTTTAGATGTTTAATACTGATAAGTTTCGGAGTTAATTTTGAATTATTTTACTAAAAAAAATTGAGGATATCTAATTTTTACTTTTTAAATAATATTTTTAGCATGCACAACTGTAAAACAATGACGTTTCATCGCACAATTAGGTGCAAAAGTAGACACCTAAAGAACAACCTCAAAATTGGGATGGCCACTTTTAAGGTATATTTGAAGAGTGTTTAAAAATGCCTTTGAAAAATGTGAATTTTGCTATTGACAAATGACAGTGATTGCGCCCTCTAGAAGGGAGAGTGTAGGCCCATTACCCAGCTCGCCAGAAGAGACAGTCACAAGAGACACACAAAGAAGGACGACACAAACATATAGACAAATAACAACATTTATTGACAAGCACAAACATCCTTGCCTTTACCGGGATTCGAACCCGAACTAAGCAGCTTCAAAGGCTAGTACAATAACTACTGCGCCAGCGGGCCAGCGAATTTTTTTATTAATAGCATTAACAAGCTCGAGCAAAAAAATATTGAATTTCGAGCTTTAGCTTGTGCATTTTATTTAACCGATTTGCATTATATTACAAATTCGTATTACAATGTAATCACATCACATGTACAAGAAACTACGTGTTAGATGCTTATTCGGGTTTTCTCAGTAACAATTCTCATATTGCAAAGGAAACACATTTACAGATCTACTTACATTACTGAAAAAAAAGCAGAACCAGAAACAATTAAATTCGAAAAAACAGCTGAAACGGATCTTACTGAGGTGGAGAAAGTAAAATGAAATGGAAAGTAACAGAGAGACCGTTGACAACAAGGGAATAATTGAATTACTAAAAGAGAGAGAACAGCTGTGAGGAGAGTTTATTTCATTTGGTATGGAAGATGGAACCATGATTAACTTTAGCACTTCTGATGTACAAGAAAATATCGGTAATTTTATTTAGATAGTCTCTACTGATGTTAAGTAGTATTGAAATAAAATTGTGATACGTCGTAATTCTAAGCACTTACGGAATGTGTTTATTAGCTATCATTTTGTAAATATATAGCTATAAAAAGAGAACACCGCAAATTAAAAAAATAACTTACAACTTTTCTTTTTGATTGAAATATTTATTTCAAGCTCATACTCGTCTCGTTGTACCCCAAATGCTATATTTTTATGAAGCATATAAACTATGATAAACTTTAAAACAAACAAGCAGGTTTTTAACAAAGTCTGTCACATTAGACAGATTTCCACACAATATTTGATTTTTAACACAACATTTAATTCTAAATCCAATATTTACAGGGTAAATTTGGATATTTTCACTTATGTTATTTCGAAAATTCTGTAGTTATTCCTCATTGTTAGCCAAATTTATTTATATTATGAAGAATTCCTCGCTTTTGAACGGAAGCAAAAGATTCCACATCAACATACAACAACAATATAACAATGTATCACTTTCAAACCCTAACTACACCGAATGATTTTTAAATACCATTTAAGCAACAAAAGAGACCTCATCGAAAGGAATAAATTGTATTAAAATATAAATGCTTTAAATGTTGCAGTTTTTTAGTAATTGAAGTACTTCGAATTCGATTTATTTAAAGATTCTCAACGATTTCTAGTTTCGATGTGCTTGATTTTTTTTACGTATCACACTTATCTGTAGTATAGTATTTGTAGCTTCGGATAAAAAAAATGAGTGACGAAACAGATAGACGGACGGGCAGGCTTTATAAAAGCGTCCATTTTTTACGTTATAAACATAGTGTGGATGCTTAAACAATCCGAATTAAAAAAGAACAACTTAAAATTACACTCAATATCAAACCAACGTTTGTTTCGTTCGTTTGTTAACTGTGTTCTTAAGAAAATAATTCTTCTACTACCTTTAAAAACATGATTGAAATCGATAGTAACGAACAAAGCTTAAAACTAGGATATAATCAACGAGATGCCTTTCTGCATATTAAACCAACATATGACCAAAAAAAAAAAAGTTCCTCTCGATACGGAAACTTCGGGGAGGTCTACACAATTGGATAACGCACTCACTGCCTCCCCTACTGACATAGGGATAAGATATATATATAAAAAAAATGGGGAGTGAGAGATAGAATTATATTTGTTTGCTTCATGTGTGTAATAGGGGGGCGGCGCGTGTGTGTCTACATATATTTAACGATGTCGTATGCTGTAATGAGGAAGCAGTTGTGTTGTTTCAAGAGCACGCACCGATTTTCAGTTTCAGAGGCCGAGGTGGAGAACAACTTATAACTTAAGGGGCCCAGGGCACGAGCAAATTTGGGGGCCCCAAAACATACCTCGATAAAATATTTGCGTGTACTATTTTCATATCTTACAGAGTTTACCAAAAAAATAGCCGAAGTTTATTATCTTGGACGGCATGCTTAATCCCCCCCCCCCCCCAAATAACTATTTTTTTGTGAATTGATTAATTCAGATTTTGGACACAATTCCAATTAAACAAGTAAACTTTTGTTCATGAATGTTTTTTACTTCAAATTAAAAAGTTTGGGGCAGTTGTATTGAGCATGAAAGTTCATGAAGAAAATTTGGGGGCCCCCTTAAAATGCGGGGCGGGGGGGGGGGACGAACCTCTCACCCAGATGGTTCTTGGTTCTGTCCTAGACATAGTACATAGACTTAATCGTGCTGGAGGAAAAATCAAAAGCCATTAACCAGCTATGGAAACTCAACCAACCTTACGATTTTTAAGTCTTGGGATCTAAGGACAAAAAATAATGCACGGCACTTATGTAAATAAATTAAATATTTGTGATTTATACGTCTCACTTTGCATATTGCACCCTAAAACGTGTGACACAATAATGATTTACAGGGACCTATCGGGTCGACTATACAATAACATTGATCTGTTAGCTCCGCTGCGTAAGATTTTTGTTGCCGCTTAACATATCACAGGAATAGCATTATCGAATGCTTTCATTCATGATGCCACATCTCCGCAGCAAAAGTGCTTTAAAAAATGACCTTAAAAATGGTTGTCATTTTTTCTCATAAATAGTATACTAAATTTTATTTTAAATGTCCCAATACCAGAAAACTAGAAAGAATTCGGAAAACTTTAAATAGAAAATTCATTTTACACTTTAAATAATTATTTCCTAATAAGTCTGTTTTATTTCAGTTTAACAAACTTTAAATATTTATGAGGGTCAGCCTTATAAAAATAAGACAAGAATAACAATAAAGGTTTCCTAGATTCGATAGAAAGTATTTCTATACTTTTTCCTGGAAAGAATATGGAATATTCATGGTCTCAACCGGTCTGAACATAGCTGAAGAATTTTTAATGATATATATTTTAATTTAGCTTGTGATAAATTTGTAAAATGTGTGAAGGTGAACTTTTTGAAAACACTTAGAACAAGTTATAGACAAAGGTTTCTTAGATTCGTTAGAGTATTTCTTTCTCACTTATTATTTTCTTAGAATAAATATATGGAAAATTCATAGTCTCAACCGGTCTGAAGAATTTTTACCTGGAAAACAGTTAACATGTAACCTCAGACCAAAGATAAATACACTTCGGAACCACTTGAAAGCCGTGAAGAAACTTTCTTAAAATAACCGCAAGTTCAACAGTGGAATATGTGACGTAAACGGAACCCAGGCATAATTCGCAAAACATCTAGTAGGAAGTAAATATAAAATATTTAATTTTTACTTTTTTTTGTCGTAAGTTCAAAGTGTAACTATGCTTATTGCTGAGAGAAAATAAGTATTATCAAGAATTTCAAGGTTACAGTTATGTAGTTATGTTTTCAATATTTAATCCGTTTCCAAGGAGATGAATGTCTTTAAATGAAAGTGTATACGACGAGGAAAAGCTTAAAGAAGGCACAAGATTGCAAATAAAACATTTGTTATTCTCTTTTATAGTGCTATTAAAGAAGGACTATTAATACTCATTTGATAATAAGAATAATAAAAGCCATCTAAATACAACTTGCTTTTAAGTTTGTATTCAACATTTAGACTATAGTTTTCGATTATATGAGGCTCGTCACCAATATCATTCATGAAAGCTCTGTTGTTGCGACGTTAATTTAATTAAACCTTCAAAGTGTTTTAATAAATTTAACATGATGATGATTAAAAAATTGACAATATCTTTATCAGTTTTCTTCTTTTTTCTACACTGAATCACGATTTAATTTGATTCTTAAATGACTTCTTTTTTTTTTATACTATTATATTGTACCCCAAATGTCGTGTTATATTAAGGATAAATGTTTGGTTAAACTATTGGTATCGTATCGCGTTTTAAAAATGTCCAATGTTGATGAATGAGTCATGTAGGAATTTCCAAACCGTTACTTAGGAATATCAGCTGCCGGGCATAACCGCAGACGCTATCATAGTTCGAATATTCCAAAAACAGTTTTATCTGCATTCCAACTGTAGTGTTATGATCCTTATCGTTCGTCGATAATTTCAGCGGCTAGTTTTATTGATTTTGGCGTGGTTTGCATCATAGGTATGAATCACGAAGAATTCTGCCCACATGAAGAAAAGTAACGGGTAATGGCCGCATATGTGTGCTCTTTTTTCCTTCTGAGTGGCACGAATTCGCGGTGGTGAGTCATTGTCTAAAATAAAACATAAATTACACGTCACGAATGTGAGTGTCCGAGGTTTGCTCACCTTCGAATTGAGCTTGAGCAACAAAAAGGGGAAGAATTTCTGAAATCCATGTTAAAGAAACTTCACGATTGAATTTTGAAATATAATGTGTTGTAATGTAAAAAAAAGATTGCAAACATGACGAGAAAAAAACCCGTAGTAATTTCATGAAGAGAAACTTCACGATTGAATTTTAAAAAAAAAGGAATAGTAATTTAAAAGATTACAAAAATGAAGAGAAAATCAGTAGTAATTTCATGAAATATTGAAATATGTTTTATTGCAGCAATATCAGTAGATAGAAATCGGGTTTTTTGCACCATGCGGTGAGACCGGTGGGATCAGTGGTCACCACATGGGATCCCGTTTTCATCACATATATGATGGGAGGGGGGGGCTCATCATATCTTGGGGGGGGGGGGGTAAGGGCGTGGTCTGATGACGTAATGGAAGTGGAGTTGAGTTGTTTTCATCAGGCTCCTTTTTTTGTTACAGATATTAAGTTTTCCTATGACGAATTTATGGCATGTTAGATTAGGTTTGAATTATCGTCGAACTAGAGCTACACGAGGGCCATCGACGAATTTATGTGAAGTAGCTTTAAGACGTGGATTAATTTTTTGAAAGTGGCTACACTTTTTTTGTGTGAAAAATTAAGTTTTAAGGAACGGCATCGGTCGGTAAATAGAATGCTTTTTGGGGATTTTTCAGTTATGCCATCTGTTGAACGACAGAAAACCCCTTATATAAACTTTGTCGGGGCTAATTTACCATTAACCTGTTCTTGAAACACTGACACAATTGAAAAAGTTACAAAGAATAGTAATCAATAAAATAGAAAAAGTTTCGGACTATTCTTATGCAGTCTTTTATTTGTCGCCGGAACGTAACCAGATGGGATATCTTCCTCATCTGATTTGGGGATTCGACTAACATATCAATTAATACCCGATGAAAAAACCATATGGAAATTTTTAATAAAGTTCCATTTTCCCAGATACTGATCTAGGAAACCTTAAACAATACACACACACAATTTTGGGGCCCTTAAAGGAAAATGGTGTGTATGATTGCCCATAATGATGGTGTTAGATGCCCGATGTATCATATTTTTTGCTACCATTTTATTGGCTTTCTTATACATCTATCAAACCAATCCCATCAGGCAAATGTCTGAGTCTAAACTCAAAATGAAGACAAAATAGGTTTCGGAACATTTTAAAACTTCCTGAAATTTTGGGAGTCTACAGCATTTAGCACAATAGAAACTAAAATTCAGGTTCAGGAGCCCCTAAAATTTGGGGGCCCTAGGCCTAGGCCCAACTGTATGATAGATCATGTCCTGCATCTGCATATACTACCCCTTTATTAGCAAAAATAAAATTTCTGACTTGCACCCCTGAATTTTGGTGATTTTTCCTTTGCAACGACTCCGTGCCAAACGATGAATGTGGCGCAACGGCCCGCAGCGAGGAATGTTCGGGGGCTGTTGAGCGATGTCCATCTCACACAGTCGCTCTCTCCCTCGTCTGAGGAGTCTATTTCTGGAGAATCTTGGGTTTCACCCGCACACAGGTGATCTTTTTTAGGTAGGGTAGTGCTCCAGCCGACGTTTTATTTTGGTTTTTCTCTTGGGGCGCTATTTTGCCCCCCTTTGACATCACGTGTGACGTCTTGACGTGACAAAATGGGACTCCTGTCCTCCTACACCACGACGCATTACGAGGAAATATTTATTTTTAAAGAACAGTTTTTCCTTGTTTCTGTCATTTTATAGAGAGCTGTTTGTGTAACAAGTATCTAAAACTACTTTTGATAGAGAATGCGGAAAAAATCTTATTGAATGCCGCTGCTAAGTAAAATTTTAGAAATACATTCGAGAATAAATAAGAAAAAAAAAACCCGACATGTCACTAATATAGATATTGATTGATTATATAGAGACCAATTGATTCAAATTATTCCCTTATGGGGAAATTACTCAAAGCTATCCCGGAGTTTCGTGGGAAAAATCATACAATCTAATACACATTCGTAGGATTAATCTAAGAATTATAAACTAATCAAGGCATCTCCAAACTTATTTAATGTGCAAGAAGAAAATGTCCACTTCTCTTAAATATAACATATGGAAAAAAACATTATTTGTTTATTATCTCTAACTGTGCTTAGATGGCTCGGTTTGGTACCATGTCGAGAGGAAGATGCTTTCAACAACATTTGCTAAAGCGCCCCTACCAATCCTTCCACATTTGGGATTTGGTGACATATTTAGGATGAGAATTTATAGTAATGCTGTATAATTATTTTTGCAGTTGAAAATCTTTAACTACATTAGGAGTTTTACAACCTCAAGGATTTTTTTCCTTCTTACAAATATAGCTCCTTGGAGAAAAACACTCTCTATTATGAAGAACAGTATTACCATTATTTAAAATAAAAAAAATTATCAACCGGAAAATAATCATGTAAAATCAAAGTGAAGTGTTAAATAATTCTGCACTCCTAAATCATACGCCAAAAATTAAAAGTTGTTTTAGAGAAACAATTGAAGCTGTAACGTTAATTATACAATAAAATATTTGTCTTAATTAACTGCAGTTTCCGGCTTTGGAGTTAATTGTGGAATTTTAATTAAACAAAATGTTTTTTGATTTCAAGAGAAATTTACAAATTACATAATAAAAGCTACAATTCTTAACTTTTAAGAAGTAAATTATTTGCCTAATTATAATATCCCACTAATCCACTCCTAAATTTCCGATTTCCAAGTCCTCTAAAGGAGAGCTCACGAAGTTAACTGCAAGTGAATATATTTGGTTAAACACATTTATTTTTATTAACCATCCTAGAGAGAAAAAGGCATATTCAATATCTGCAGTATTAAAATAGCGCGCGACTCCGCGGTGGGATGTTAAAAAGTTAAAATGTCGACCCATTAACAACAGTCGTCCATTCATCACGACTCTCATAAAATCCCTAAAAAAGTCCCTAAAGTAAATAGCGGGTGAATGCTCCAGTTTAAAAATAGCACGCATTTCTTTGGAGGGTCTTATTCAATAAGATAATGATTACATTATGACATAACTATTTTTTTAAAACAATGGATATGCAAACGCAATTAAGTTTGTTGACGATATATAGAGTAGACGTTTAATAGTAATCTTCTATAATAATCCTAATATTTTAAAGCAAATTGTAATTTTTAAGGATTTTTTGAAGCATTCTTAATAAGCTTTTGGGACATAGTAGCAAAAATTTTTTGTGTAGTTTTCATTCGCTGGGTAGCCCCGCTCTAGGATAATTGTTTATTGTATTAAAAATATACAGTTTTCTTTAAAATAAATTGCGGGGGAAATATTTAGGTAAAGGATGACTCATGTTGCTTCGCTTTTCAGTATAAGAAAGCAGAAAAAAGTTAAATCTATATAATTTACAAAAATAAAACCTTTGTCTAATTTATAAATAAAATTGATGTATGCATTCGGCAAAAATTCACAAATTAACTTTTTTCGCATTTAAAATTCACTGATATCCAACACTAGAACAGGAAAACTTAAGAATTCCCATTTTTAGATTTACGGCTCTCTAGCTTCTGTTACAGGATTTTCCACAATTTAGGCGTCAGGAAATTTCCCTCATGCGCCAAATTCAACGATAATCATTACAATATGGTACCGCTACAAAACCGCATCACACCTTTTCCTCGGGGAGGAGAGGAGCATGAATCAGCTCACATGATCAGTCAAACGAGTCTCTCGGTCAATAAGCGTGTTAATTCTGGTTAATTGGCCGTCTCCTTTTTGATAATCCGGAACGACGATTGGATGACATCGTGACCTGCTTACGATTTCCTTCGTTGTCGCTTTCTTTGCATTTAGAGACTGAATTGAAAGTGCAATATTTATCAAAAACAGTTGCTCGACCTCGACGTTTAAATTTTTTTAATAAAGAAATTTTTCACAAAATTATTTTTTTGTACAAAAAATTATTGATTTTTTAAAAATTTGTTTCGATTTAAAATGGTTTTAAGTTGTTAATTCTTAAATCAATTTTAGACAGGAGGAGGAATAAGAGGAAGTTTTTTTTTTTATTCTATGTTACATTTTTGTCCTTTTCATTTTATTCAGCCAGATTTTTTAAAAAACATGTATTTAAAAAATTGGGAGGGATAAAATAAAAAATATATAACCTTTGTCCATAAAAAAGTTTTCTTATTCTCCTGATATACAACATTGCTGATTTTTAAACTTAAAATCAAAGGGAGAGCAAAATTGTGAAGAGCTTAGTAGAAGAACTAGTCAAACCGTAAAAAATAAACTAAATATATTTTTTTTTGTGTGAAAAAGGTGAAATTTGTTATCTAATCTGTCCTACAGATTGCACTTGAATTTTTTTTTATATATTTAAATAAAACTAAAACGTATAACCCCAAATTTGAGGTTTTTTTTTCCTTTTCCAAAAACTAAAATTCTTTAAATTTGTTTAAAGTGAGTTAAGCTTCTGATTAAGTGAATTCAGGCTATAAACAAGAATTATCAATGAAACGAAAAAGAATCCAAAAGGCTCTTTACCTATTAAAAATAAGAAAGAAAATAATTTATTATTTCCTTAACATCCTCTAAAAGCATTATTTTGTTATTTCACCAAAGTTGTTATAGCACAACCGCAAAGCCGGCCGGACAAGGCAGACATGGGCAGGGCATAAAAGGTTTGACGTCCTTCTGGTCATGAACCGGTTTAAGGAGTTGTTAGAAAGTAGAAAATGACAGTTTTTGTATCTTTTTTTACTTTATTTGGGCTGTCTGCAGAAAGTGAAAGCAGTTTCTAGATATTTGTTTAATACTGTATTTGGTTAATTTATAAGGTACAATGTTTTGTGAACAGGTGAACTGAAAGATACAGTTTTTTTTGTGTGGCTTGTTTAGATTTATCTCTTTTCAGTAACTTCAGTCATTTTGCCACACCATAGAAGAATTTTTTTAATGCACGTCTTCCTTAATTTTTAATTTCTCTTCTTCTTTTTTTGAAAGCAAAAAAAAGTATCTATTTGATGTGCTTTTGGGTTAATTTCACTAGCCTGCAAATTTTAACTTTTTGTCTGTGAACTGACGTACACGCATAATCCTATTGAATTTGGACTCTATTTAACACCCAATCACTTATGAATTCAATGCATACAACGTACTCCCTCAAAAATACATCTTCAGTTTATACGGTGTAAATTATTTAAAAGCGATTGTTTTGAGAGTTTGGAGATTCTGAAATGAAAGTTGTTGGTTCCCTAGCAAGCCAGGCTAATTCTTATTTTAATAAAAAATAAATATAATAGATGAATCACACTAAATATGCTAAAAATAGGCCAAACATCGCATTTTTAGTTAAATTCAGTTTAATTATTTATGAAAAATTGAGACTTGATGGAACTTTTTCACTATTTTTTGTAACTCAACGTCTAAATCTGCTTGAGAATTAGTCATCGGACTGTTACCTACCATGTTTGGTCCAACTGTTCTGCGTGAGAGGGTGTACTGAAGTAACCACAACAATGAATCGGACCATTATTGCTCTGTAATATTTTTTCTTTTTCAGTATGTTTTATTATTGGTTAAAGTAGTTAAGTTGTTGCAACAATTGTCCAAGTCATGAGGTTAGTTACCGCAGTTTACCTACGGCAGTGCTGGTAGAAGGTGCAAATTGGTCTTCGCAAAGTGCCTGTTTTTTAATAAGATGATTGAAAAAAAACCATAAATGTTTAACCAGAACGATGTTCATTTCGTAGGAATTTCCTTTAATAAAAATTTTTTTGAGTCACACATTAGCCATTGAGGGATGAACAATGAACATCTATGAATAAAAGAACACACCACCAACTTTAAACGTCACCTTGATTGCAAAAAGTTGTCTTTTTAACGTCTTTCAACCGGCTGAGCTGGCAGTTGATGCAATTCAATTTCCATTTCTCACAGCCGGTCAATTGCGACCAATTCGATGATTTCGTTGATGTTTTGGGCAGCCACGATTTAGGAAGCGTGTCCAATGGAAAGTTTGTGCCTTATGGTTCGTTGCAATAGGGCCATTGCTTCTCCAATGTCTTGCTTCATGGTGGTATTACACGCCATAAGAGAATACTTGATTAAAGGGAAAGAAAATCAAGAGACCCTAAACTGCAAATGTGTCATGTTATGGTTTTTCAAGATGTACAACCAAATTGATTTGATTCATTCTGGGTTTCGAAATGGAATGGCCAAATGGCATTGCAAAACCGTTGTGAAATTATTTACCCGCTAAACGACTTTTTTTTTATAGTTTGTCAACTACAAAACAGGATAATAATTTATGCTTATGTAAAAACCCTTGAAGAGGAAAAGTTTTCGAAATTAAATTGAATTTTAATATTTTATTTAGTTAAAAAGCCTTATACTTATGAAACACTTGAATCTTTAAAATGCAAAATAAGCTTTTCTTTACATTGAAGCCACACACCTATGAAAGATTGGGGAATGAGGGGAGGGGACTGAGTTAAAAATACTCTGCATTAGTGTTAGACGTTATTGTGATTATGAGATTGGAAAAACTTATTTGTCTGAACATATTCATTATATATTTTATTTTTTTATAGCAGAAAGTCTTTTCAATTTATTCCATTTCACTCGCCTTAGAGTAATAACAAAAAAGGTATATTGTAATGCACGTGTCAGTCACATAAAATGTTGTGTTGGAACTGAAATAATGTAGTAGTTGTACTACTTGAATATAAACTATATAACAGATTTTGTTTTGTATAAAGCTTAGTTCAATCAGCTTTGAATGAGATTTGACAATAGAGAATGGACAATATTTATCAACAACACTTTAAGAATTGATTATTTTTTGCAGTAACTACAAATTCATTGTTACATAAGAAATGCTGTCGGTGATGGATATGGGAAAGGACCTGACCGGATAAACGGATTTAACGGATAAGCGATTTCAATGATCTTCCAAGTTCAGCGTCCGAGGAGTGCATCTGACGTTGCCGTGGCCCGGATATCACATCTGGATGCGCTTCGGCTCTTCGCTGCCACTTTGGTCATCAGTGGACCATTGGTTGGGTGGTTGCACTGGAGCGGAATACTGGGCTACTGACCAGAAGATACGGGGGCTCTCACTTTCACTGAGCTTAATACACAGTGGACTGCAGACTTCGAGGTTTCATCAGTTCCGAAAGCAGTGCAGACTTACAACTTTTGGTACTCAGGACATAAGCAAATTGGGAGCACACACAATATACATTTAATGTCTACGAACGTAATTTTTCCATTTTAAGATTTTACAAATGCATATCCTTTAACAATTATTTTAAATACGTGTGCACACTGCATATTTTAATATTTTCTTAATGCATAAGTAAGATATGACATCAGAGCCCTTTCACAATGCCATATCATGACATGACATGTCATTTTTTTAAACATACATGACCAGTGCTTAATTTATAAAAATAAAAAGTGATGTAATAATTACAGTGGTTCGATTTGAAAATTTAATGGTGCTGGGTTCAATTGTATTATATTTATTTAAACAACTGTTGTGCAACTATTTTTGGCAGATTTTTCTTAGATATTATTTTTAAAGTGGATTTGGAGGACCCTGGGGTACGTTCCCGTTTGCCCTGCCAGAAATCAGGCTCTGTTCTAAGCCGCATTACTCTCGTTTTGCTGAAGAGGTCAAACCAGCATGTGCGAGTTGTATACCTAAAATGCGCTTTGCATATTTTGTGTAGGTTTGACCTCTTGCTTAACTGTTTGTATTCTTCCTCCGAAACGAAATTTACAACAGGGTTAGTATAGGAAACTCCAAGGAGGTGCGTATTGAGCTGATTGCTCTCTTTATAGAGTAGGTGTAAGGTTTAGGTTTAAATTGCCGTCGCACAGAGCTACACGAGGGCTATTGGCGCGTACTTTAGAACCACAGTCAAGATACGAGCCGACACCTCAATAGTCACCCAACGCAACCGTTAAGGGCGACATCGTACGCAGCATTAGGACTTTGAAGGATCAGTGCACTCCCTTACACGGGGTTAATCATCGGACATTTTTGGCTGCAAGCGCGGGACGTTTTATAGGTCAACAGTTGTTTTGGCGATGCCCGGACCCAAACCTGGGACTTTTCGCATGCTAGGTGAGTGCCTAACCGACTAACCGTTCTAACTTTCACTTAGAATATTGGCTTTCACATTAGGTTTAACAGCTGCATTTCCATTTAATTATAATCTCAATTTTAACATCAATCGGCAAATCCCTGTTTATTAATTTATTATAAATAATTTAACTTTAATAAGCATTACTTTTAGTCTTCAGATTATGTCAAGAGATGGCGCAACATACTACCTGGCTTTTTACTCCTAATTCTTGCTAATTCCTATACTAACGATAAGTTATATTCAACCATAGCAAATGCAACCGAATTTTAACTGCCTAGAGGTACTTAAATTTCATAAGCATATATATATTTTACAAAAAAAAAAGTTCATTAATACCAGTTAACACCTTCATTTTCATAAATTATTCAAAATCTGATAAGTTTGGTTTACGAGAAATGTTTGACGAATTGTGGTGCTGCCATCTAGTGTCATTTTAACTTACTTCAGGTTCTGTTTCGGCGGTTCCATTGAGGCTAAAATATAATGGATATTGTCAGCACAAAACCAGTTTGCCAAGTAAAACCAAGATTGCTTTCACAATAGCCACAAACATTCGATTATTATTATGCTCTTTTCTAATGAGTAACTATATTAAATCTTTCTTAAGGTTAGGTTTTGAATTATCGTCGCACTAGAGCTACACGAGGGCTATAGGCGACGGGCGTCGTATTTTAGAACCACAGTCAGGTGACGAGCCAACACCTGAATAGGCACCCAACGCAACCGTTAAGGGCGACATCGTACGCAGCGTTAGGTTTGGTTTGGTTTGAATTATCGTCGCACTAGAGCTACACGAGGGCTATTGGCGACGGGCGTCGTATTTTAGAACCACAGTCAGATGACGAGCCAACACCTGAATAGGCACCCAACGCAACCGTTAAAGGCGACATCGTACGCAGCGTTAGGAATGTGAAGGATATTTAACGTGCACTCCCTTACACGGGGTATTATTCGTCGGACATTTTTGGCTGCACGGGCCGTTTATAGGTCGGCAGCTATTTTGGCGATGCCCGGACCCGAACCTGGGACCTTCCGCATGCTAAGCGAGTGCTTAACCGACTGGGCTCCCCAGCCCCTGACTCTTTCTTTAAATTGTTTATTGTGTAATTTTTCGGCTAGATTCAACCCATCTTTCATTGATTCAGAAATAGCGTTATAGTTTACTTAATTGAAAATAGAATCATTAGAGACAACAGATTATCATAATTAAATTTATTCTTTTTCTTTTTTGAATTGAAATTTAAGAGTGAGTAGTTTGCTATGTTTGAAGAGACAGTCGAGTTGATTATTGTCGCACTAGAGCTATTAGCGACGTAATTTAGAACCATAGTCAAGCGACGAGCCGACACTTGAGTAGACACGCAACGCATCTTTTTCAAGCGACATCGTGAGCAGCATCGGGAATTAGGAGCATATTAAATGTGCACTCCAACGTGCTTTTGGCTAAACACACCGTTTACAGGTCAACAGTAATTTTGGCAATACCCGGGCCCAGATCTAGGACCTTTCCCATGCAAGGCAAGCGCCTTATTGACTGGCCTTCCGAGCCCTTATTTCAAGAGATGAGCGGTACAGTAGAAATCCTATAAACCTGAAGCGGTGCTGTTTATCCGAATGACAAAAAAAAAAATCCAACCGGCCTACCTGTTAGTGTTCGGCCTTATTAGATGTCACTTGTTATAATCTTGGTTTTACAAAAGTTTATATGCGACATATAAGGCGCGTTTACATGGGCCATCAAATCCATGGAATGCCATGATGTCGAGCAAGATTTCTAACCCAAATGATAGTCTGTGGCCGAATAAATGGTATGAAACATCAAACCCTCCTTCATTAGAGGGTTTGCAAAACCCCCCAATAAACCCTGCAATTTCGGTTTTGTCTGGGATAGCTGAAAAAAATATCTGAGTTTGCTCTTCAATCCATGGATTCGATAGCTCATGTAAACATACTAATAAACTTTTATACCCTGACTATTTGTTACTGTTCGATGTCATGCCTAATATTTTTTTTAGTAGCTACAAAAAAATTACTAGGCATGACACCAAACAGAGACGAACAGTAAAAATTAGGCCATGTATAAGATGTCGCATGTAAACGTTTGTAAAAATTAAAAGAGATTCTAACATAAGTTGAATAGAAAAAAACTATTACAAAAAGCAAAAGAATCTAAATGCCTGAACGACTTTTTCACACGCCAGAATTTTTTAATGGACGTTTTGAGAGATTGACGGTGGTTCCGAACACACACTAAGTTCCAAACTTCAGAGAAATTGTCAGGAGAAGGTTCTTAACCCTTTCAGTCCAGTTATACCATTTGGGATCAATAAAAATTATTTTCTAATAGGTTAGGTTTGAATTATCGTCGCGCTAGAGCTACACGATTTTCTAATAGGAAAACGTATTAAGAATCGAATGATGTGCTTTTTGAGATCATAAATGGTTACAGACGATCAGAAAAAAGTTTCTAAAATAAATTTTCATTGGGACTGAAAGGGTTAATTTTGTCTTTAGCAAAATAAGATTACAGGGACAACACCTGAGCAGGCTTCTAACTATTTTCTAATCTATACGAGCAGTTGGATATATTGTCAGTGATTCGCAAACCTCAAACAAATGGTGTGAGGAACCTAATTTAGCCTTCATCACGATTAGCTGACAAGGAAAGCACCTGAACAGCTTTAAAAAGGCAACCTGAAATAAACATCTTGTTTATTGGATACTAACTGAGGTTCCTGGCGTTTTGTTATTTGACCAAGTTAATATATAATTACTGTAAAAATCATAATAAAACACACTAAAACAAATAAATACAATAACAAGATCTATTTAATCTTCAACTAATTTAACATAATATACAATCAACATGTCCATACAACCTCCACAAACGGCATTACATGGCATACCAAATCCAACACAACTTAAGCCGACTTCTGAATCTCTTGTACCAGGGAGCTGATGAATTGCAACACCAAACCGAGAATACTGGGCACCACTACATAGTATTTCAGATCCACATGGCAGCAAGAAATACCATAAGATCACAATGATTGCCGCATCAGCCAGTAAAGTTCTCAACTAACCGCCATCCGCATTGAAACGATCAGTCAGTGCCACCAAAGGAATAACACAGGTGGTCAATTTGAGTAATCCCGTCTTGATAATAATCTCGCACAATGCAAATCCACTGCAGAGGACCGCCAGGACATAGAAACCGATGGCTATGTACAGGGTGGTTATAAAATAACGCTCAGGCTATTCGGAGCGGTCTGTAGCTTGAATGAATAATCCAAATGCAACAAAAATTGAGACACTTACTAATCAAGAAGGGGGAAAAAAGAATGAAATCATAAAAAAGGTAGAATCCTAAAAAATAATAAAAAGGATAATCATAAAAATCAAACTCGTCTCCTGACCAGGGTTCTAAATTTCGAGGCGTCGTCAATTATGGCCAACACAGCTAATTACGCCTCGTAATTTAGAACCCTGGTCAAGAGACGAGTTTGTTTTTTATGATCCCATTCTTTCCCCCTTCTTGATTAGTAAGTGTCTCAAAGTTTTTTGCATTTGGATTATTCGTTAAAGCTACAGACCACTCCGAATAGCGAGCGTTATTTTATAACCACCCTGTAGACACCGATGGTTAAGTAGATGGTTACATTGATGAGGGGGTTCCTGGGCCCGTTCTGTTGGTATAGCAGTAAGACCTTGAAGCCTAACCCTGTGATGATAGTGACTAGGCCTAGGGCGATGTAGTAAGGATCCACTTCCAGAAGGCCGTAGCATATGCAACATGCAGCTCCGAAAAACTCGGCGAAGGTCTTGATGAGGGTAATGTAGCCGTTTACGAAGATTAGTGTATGGCTTCTGAAATAAAAAAGGATTGTTAAATTCTGAAATACCATTATTTTTAAAATGCAGTTTTCAAGGGTCCAATGGTGATTGTTTCACTATAGTCCTATCAAGCAGCCAAGGATTTTGCCCTTCACACCGAAACAACGCCTTAGGATGACAACTAAAGAAGATTAAATCCAATTCACATGTGATAAGTTTTAGCACGATATTTTTCAAGTTTTTCAAGTGACGTCACGCTCTCCGTCCGGTTTGGATTGTCGGCTTTTCCGACGATTACCGTTGGTAAGTACGAAACCTATTCGCGTACGACCGACTTTACAGGTTCCAAACAAGTTTCGTTCTTCTCTTTTAAAACCCGACGACCTGAACACGACTGACCCCCCAGTGAGATAAGAACTTCTCTGGCCTTATTAGTTGGGTAAGCCGTGCTTTAGCTCCCCAATTGTAGGCAACGAAGAGAGATAGTTTCTCAGGAAAACCCTTTGGTCGAAATCACGTATTTAGGATATGATTCTTTGGGAACAGATGAATAGTTGTTACACGTTCAGGCGCAGTTAGTTCAGTTACCACTGTTTTGTGGTCGACGGCAAAGGTATACAATTGTAATGTATAGAGTTGATACAAGAAATCATCGGTTGAAGCATACAAAAACCTGAAAAATATAATTCCTACGTCAAAGGTAAGAAGTGTTTGAAAATACGGTATATTTGCGCATCCTAAATAAGAAATTCTTTTTAAATCTTTTCTACAGTTTAGTAAGAAGTTATCTAGGAACAGCTATGATATAAAGGCAGTTCTCGATTTGGCGATTTGCCTCACGTCGACCAGCAACGAAATGTCTCAAATGCGGTAAACCTTCCATTTCATATTTCATCCAACTTAAACACGTATAGCAACTTAATGTTACATTTTCCAGCTCTCCAAAATTCGCCAATGAACAGAGCGGACAATATATCATAGATGTACTGTTCTGGAATATTAACTGGTGTAAACTTATTTTGCATAATTTATAAGTAACGAAAAATGTAATGTTAAAATTTCTAGCTAGGATAAAATATTTTCTGAAGTAGTTGCACTTAAATAACTCAAAAAAAAAAAAAACTAACCTGTGATATTTGAAATAGATATAAAAGATGAGAATGGCGACACTGTTTGCAAAATATCCTGAGACATTCACAATTTTCCATAAAACCGTGGCCAACAGCATTTGCACAAATCTGAATACATTAAAAAAGTAATGGAATTTGGAAACCGAAAAAACCTGAGTTGCAGCTGCAGGAAATCCTGATAAAAATTTAGTGAATTCTTGAGCTGTGTGTTTGAAATAGTCGGCCATGATTGTCTACTAAAGAGTTGAGAATATACTAACTTTACAAAAATTCTCGTTCAGTTGATGATGTAAAGTTTATTTAAGTAATTTATATGAAAAATAGCAACAAGAATGAGATATTTTGTAATATAATTTTAAAAAGAATAACTTTATTTTTCTTCCATTCTGAGTAAATGAGTTTCCTAAAAAAACTCGAAGGAACTACTGAAAATTTTGAAGTACAATTGGCACAATAATAAATTGCTTTTTTTTTGTTTGTAAAATTGACGTTCGGAGTAGGCACGCTTTAATTGTTGATACAAATGAATGCAATTTTATTAGCATTAAAGGCTGCTACATAATAATTGATGCTAATTCTAGCGCAGAAGTGGTTCTTGTCTTGCAAGTGGACTCCAAATGATATAAGAAATTGTATATTTTTTACATAATTAAATGGAACTTCAAGGGGATCAATGTTCCAGGATAAATCTGACAGTAGAACCGGTTAAAATGCTTTTATGCCTTAGCAAGACAATATTGATGAAGTCTAGGACGTCACATAAATGGGACACAAAATGTAAGGAAATAGCCGTTGTGTTTTTTTTTTACCATGTGCATATGAGATGCAGTTACTTACAAGTCTTTTTCTTGTCTTTTTTGCTTTTCCTGCTGAAAACTCGGAAATGCTTCGATTTGGCTTTCTCGGGCTCAGGGGACAGAGGTGCGCTGGAACTCCTGTTTTGCGTTTCTATCGCCGACTTGGCATGCTGGGCAGCGGACAGTCTGTTTTCGTTGAAGTCGTTCACTTCACTAACTGAGTAGTATGACTTGTCGAAAGAGTCGTCCTCTGCTGAATAGAAAGGAGAACGGTCCAGACCTGTGGGAAATAAAGAATTACTATGCGTGTACTTTGTAGAAAATGTGTAGAAATTGAGTAAGGAAAGAGTTATAAAGACTGTTTTATGTATTAATCACCAGATGGCGACATGAGTTTTCTTCTGTGCATCTCCTCTCTGTAATATTTTAAATCACTCTAAAATAAAATCTTGAACAAAATAGACGTGTAAAATGATTCTTCAAAAAGTATTACGCAGTAGTTTTTAGAACTGTTAGACAAAAATCTTTCAACTATTAAATACTTTAACCCTTTCACACTGAGAGAATGCAAGGATCTGTTGAAATTTCTCAAAGCATCCAAATTATTTTGCTGATACCTCTATCACGTCCACAAGACCCCCCATCACAAATCAGGCAAAAAAAAAAATTGCTATGTTTCGATGAGCAACAAACTTGGATTCATCAACAATAAGCAAATGCCGAATGACCACGGACGAACCACGACTGACTCTACTATAAGATCAGCCAGAGAAGCCTTCTGTGACGTCACACTATCCGTCCTGTTAGAATTGTTAGCTGTTTCAAAGAGAGGAACGAAACCGTATCGGAATCTGAAAAGTATATAGGTGGCGGTGTGCAAATCATAGCGAGTGCTATCGCCCAGTATTTAGAGGGTAAACGAAGGGTCAAAATCTGTTTCCCTTGAACACCTCAACATGGCGGCCGGTTGCGTAGAAAATGACAGTACTAAAATTGCGCTTTTTTAAGAAGATGTTATCTCGGAGCTGGTGGCTCTTTGAAATTTTTTGTAGAGGTAGATTGTAACTTTTAGGATAAAGGATCATTTTTTTTTGGGTAGTTCTATTTCTATTCAGTGAAATAATTTTAATCCAGACACACTATCTAGATTTCTTCTAGATAGTGTGCCCTAATACACGGATTTTCTTTCTCTATGGTGCTGACTAGGTCATGGATGAACTCAATTCCTTGCATCAAAAATCATTCTGACAAGAAACTGATGTAAATTTTCGCCTTACAATCTTTTATACTTCGCAATGATTGACATAGGATAATACCAGAAAGTAATAGAATTTTTTTCGGCCACTCAAATTTAAGCAGCTTATGGTTTGTTTTATTTTTGGTACGACATAATTCACAACAAAAATTAACGTTTCCATCAGGTTTAGTATTATGTATGAGTAATGGTGAAATGCTGTAATCAGCTCCCTACCCTTAATCAGTGCACAACCGATAAAATTTTCGTAGCACTACGTTATCGCAATAACTTCTTTACATTCGAGTCGCATTCCATTACAACATGCTGTTTACTTTGCTTTAACAATGGTTGCATTGTGAGTTTTGAACAAACATTTTGTCTAAAAATAAAAACTATCCTGAGCTTAATACTTTTAACTTTATTTTCAAAGTTAATATTAAATATCCTAATGGGCATGTCTGAGCCATAGAGATAGAAAAAACCGTGCGCTATGGCACACTATCTAGAGGTTAGGTTAGGTTTTGAGTTATCGTTACACTAGAGCTACACGAGGGCTATTGGCGACGGGCGTCGCATTTTAGAACCACAGTCAGGTGACGAGCCAACTCCTGAATAGGCATCCAACGCAACCGTTAAGGGCGACATACACTATCTGGAGGAGAAACGTAATGGTGAAACAAGAGGGAATTTTGTCCCGAAGCATCACCTCAGCATGTCGGCGATTGGCGTATAAAAAGTCAGTGCTAAAATTGCGCTTTCTTTAGTATCATGATTGTTGAGTTAATTCCAGTTGATTACTGCAAATATTTCGAATTTCCTTTTGTTAGTGTCAAAAATAATATTAAGTAACCGAAAGTGTGCAAAGTTGTTTATTGATAATTTGGAATTATTGATTTTATATTCATCGTTCAGCCTAACCAATTATAAAATGTCATTCAAAATTGAGTCTGAATTATTTCACAGAATAGAAATAGAACTACCCCAAAAATTATCCTGATTCATGAATCCTAAAAGTACAATCCACGTCTACAAAAAATTTTCAAAGAGCCACCAGCTCCAAGATAACAGCTTCTAAAGAAGCGCAATTTTAGTACTGTCATTTTCTAAGCAACTGGCAGCCATGTTGAAGAGTTCGAAGGAAACAGATTTCGACCCTCCCCTTCCCTTTAGATAGTGGGCGATAGCACACGGTTTTTCTGTCAATAGTTTGAGCCCTTAATGGGGAATAGAAATACTAAATTAAAATAAATTCTCGATTGGTGAATCAATTTCATACGGAGACAGATCCTCAATCGGAGGGATTGGAGAAATGAAAGTTGGAAGGATCTACGTCACCTTAAAAAGGCCAACTATGTAGGTCTTTTTTATCGGAATAACATTGCACTAGAGCTGCAAAATGCCTTATAGCGACGTGTCTCGCAAATTTCGAAAAGCATTCAAGTGACAAAGCCAAAACATAAACTGGCACCCAACATAACAAATTGGAAGTCACCGTACGAAGTCAGGACTTACGACCACGACAGATTAAACATGCAACAGTCTTAAGATGGCGCAATTTATTACAGCTATTTTCTATTTTAGAGCACCATCCATATTCGAAAGTTTATTTTAAGGGGTCATAGGAGTCTTAAAAATGTGCAAAGAAGGTACTACAAAGTATAGTTTGATCTTTCATGTAATTTTTGAACTACTCAATATATAAGTATAATTTTTTATATGTAATTCTATAAGATTTATTTATTATAAAACAAATTTTAAAATTTATGAAACTTTAGCCCAAACTGAAATAATTGATAACAAACATAAAGCTATTTGAACACATTGTGATTAGACTTGCGCGGAAAATTTTGATGTCAAAATTAAAAAATTACCAAGAAAATGACTTTATATTGTACAAATATGTACAAACAAAGACTTATACCTAAATTGTCAGCTCAATTTTAATTAGAAATTATTTTAAGAACTTTTTTCTAAAAAAATTAGTAAAAATTTGAAAATTTTTATCTGAAATATATTTTTTTTATAATTTTTTTAAATAAATCTTGTAGAATTACATAGAAAAAATTATACTTATATATTGAGTAGTTCAAAAATTACATGAAAGATCAAACTATGCTTTGTAGTACCTTCTTTACACATTTTTAAGACTCCTATGACCCCTTAAAAAAAGTGAAGTACAAATCCATTGAATGGTTCCTGAAATAATCGAGCCATAATCTAACATAACTATTACACAAATAGTTATAACATATTTTCTCTATTCTTAGGACTAAAGAAAATCGACCTAGATAGAGATTTAATTTTGAATCCCCCTTGCCAATGTCATTTTATCTATCGAGTATGTTATTATGGAGTGGAAAGTTATCTACCAGGTAATAATTAACGTATCGTATCTTACTTTGTTGAACATTTTCGTTTTCCTTTGTGACAGATTTCATATCGCACTCGTTTTGAGATAATTTAAAAGATTTAATAATAATTTTTGGGGTGCTGGCACGCTCATGAAATTAAATTTCGTTTGCAATATTTTTAATTTATAATTATTAATAAATTGTTTATTCAAAAATAACATGAATTCCTATAGAAATCACTTAGATTTATTTATACATCGAACCTGTGAACCTTTTTTTCACCCCTCGAGTTGGGGCAACTGAAACTAACATGAAGCAGTTTTGGAACAACCTAAAATGCCCGATAACTCAATTCTGAATTTGCTTCTTTTTTACAAGATCCTTATTAAAAAAAATCCTGATAATAATTATAAGTTGTTTTTGTTTCGAAGATTAAATGAGTCGTTTATTCCAGAAACCTGTCGAGTGATTTGGATTTAACTGGTTATCGAAATAAAAGGTTCATTTAGGATCTGGTATCGTAGACAATACAGTTTCGGGACATGTTTTAACATTATCTTTCATATAAAAAATAATTAAAATTAACTTACAGGTAAGTCAAGGCCTCACCAATCTAAAATTCGGTAACATTATATACTTTTCACACTTATAAGAACCTATACATTCATTTTTATGGTTGGAGTTTATGACCTAAAAGCCAGAAATGGCTATACTTCATTTTATGGAAATGTTAAGAATGTACTTACCATTAGGCAAAGTCCTGGATTTGAATGACGACAAAGGAACCTTGTCCGGTATGGTGGACAAGTCGTTGAGTTCCAAATCGCTTTGACTAGAGACGTATCCTAAGCTGCTGGCAGAATGACTGAAAGTGGACAGATTGGACTCTTTGGTTCTGAATAGCCTGGGAGAGGAAATACCACTTTTTGGCGTCGACGTCTGTATAATCTCCTTCACTCCTGGAGACAAATCCTCCTCCATGGAGTAAGAGAATCCTAAATGGGGTCGATTGAGGGCATCAGTCGGCAGAAGCTTGGGCAAGTCTTCAATGGTCTCTGACAGATGGACAGACAAGGAACTGAGACATTTATTGCACATCGAGGATGAGTCGGTAAGTCTAGAGTCTGATAAAGAAGTTGAGAGACTGTTGTTGGAACTGGTCGATCGAAAGGATTCCTGCTCAGTGCCTTGGAGTAAAGAATCATTGAAAGGTTCATCCAATTGGAAGGGCTTTCTATCATCCGTAGTTGAGGAACTGGTCTCGTGTAGTTTGGTTGGACGTGGACTATCGCCGTTTGACAAAATTGGAGGAAGCGATGGAACGAAATCGGGAGGTTTCGCATCCAGACCTCTTATTTTGTTCAGCTTTATGAGTCTTCTGATGTCTGAGAATTTGGCGTTTAGTTCCCGAATTCGGTCCTTACAAGAACAGTTCACAGAATGGTGTCCCACAGAACCGTTCTTAGAAGATTCAACAGACAGTTCACTCACATTTCCATTCTCAAATCCACTTTCCTCTAACGACTTGTTAGACCAATTTTCAACTAGTCGCTTCGTCTTAAAGCTTGTTCCGTGCGATCGGTTCATCGACGGGGATCTCGACACGTTGGCCGCCGATGCCTCTGCGATCTTCTGTTCAAACATATTCTTCCTCTTGTGGAAGGGTGAAGAAGCAGCCTCATCATCTGTCTTGTTGTCCACTTCAAGACCACTTGTCTTGCTGTTCATTTCTAGACCCTCAAACTCGTCGATCCTCGTCTCGTCATCTGCTTTCATGTCGTCAAATCGCTGTTCGATCATCGCAGTCTTCACGGCTCGGCCGCAGTTGGCGCACTTATCGTGTAGAATGTCGCAGCAGTCGGATGATAAGGGCGACCCCCTTATCCGTTGCTGTGGGGACAGGTCGGAGGAAGATAAGTCAAGAGAGTCCAGTGAGCTGTCGTGTTCCGGAGGGAAGGTGAAGACATCGGTATGACGCTCGCTCAGTTTGGTGGCCGGGCTTCGCTTTGGTATGGGAGGAGGGGAAAATACCCGGGGCTAAAATAATGGACAAGTTTAAAACGTAAATAAAGAGTTTGGTGAGTATAGTTTATTTTGAATTGTCGTCGCACTAGAGCTACACGATGGATATCTATATTTAAGGTAAACTTAAAAGAACTTTTAAAATAAATTGTTGATAAAAGAATTTGTGATTCGGGGGGGGGGGGGGGGGTGCATGAGTATCTAAATTTAGGACAACTTGAGTAGAAAAGGGGTTTAAGCTAGCCCCGTAACACTTTCTGTAGTTTCAATTTAAAAATATTAAGGTTAAAATATTTTTTTTGCAAAATAAAAAAATATGTGTTTAACTGTGTTAAATTAAAAAGGAAAGGGAGACAAATTGCTAAAAATCTGAAACTTTTCTATTTACCGCATTTACAGGGGTTCCACCCAGAAACAGAGGTAAAAAAAGTGAAGAGTGACCATTTTATTTAGTTCAGTTTGAATTATCGTCGCACTAGAGCTACACGAAGGTTATTGGCGACGGGTACCGTAATTTAGAACCACAGTTAGGCGAAGAGGCCCAAAAATAGTTAACAACAAAGAAAAAGTGACTTTTAGTGAGATTAGTGACTTGGTGGGAGCCTTGCACACACCATGGGAATACTTACACTTAAAATTTTATAGAATGGCAGATGTTCCTCCCTTGATACTTATATTTAGGTTACAGATATTTAAAAAAAATTCTTTTTGTCCGGTTTGTCAAATTACATCTATTCAAAAAAATCTTTACAAATATTTTAAAGCAGTTTTATGTTCTTTTGCAAGTGACTTATTTTAGTTTTTTTTTTTACGATAAATAATTGAGGATTGATTTCGTATTTGGTTAGATTTACGACCCATCGTTTAGGAAGGGGAATGTCACAACAATACAAAAAGTTACAGATAGAAGCAAATTGATTGATCTCGTAATAAAAAATAAATAAATTTTTTTTAGGAATATGGAGTTATTGAAGAAGTATTTTTGCAAAAACATTTTTCGAGAAATAATATAAATCTTTCTGCTGCTCAAACAAATCAATGAGTGAAATTAAAAATTTTGTGTGTGTATACTTTAATTTTTTTTAGAGTTTTCATATTTAATACGCAATCACTGCGATGGTACGATTATAAAATAGTAATCCAATTCCATAGCTTTACTTTCATATAGTTTTTCTTTGAAAATGAAACTATCAAACTCACTGATTTAGAGCAGGTGGAAGTACATCTAAAAATACAACTTATTTGTATAATTATACAACAATTTACTTTCGATTACTTAAAAATACAGCATAATTCATAATGAATCTCGACACGTACCTGTATATTATGAGAAAGTTTTAGCCGCATTGTTTCGCTATTCAACACAAAATAGAACACACAGTTTTCTCCAATGCGGAATGTTTAGTTTAGAGTAACTTGACCTCTTTTTGCAAAACCTGGGAATATTTATTATTCTATTTATTAAAGGAAAAAGATTGTATAAATTGTTCTAATTTTACCAACCTGTTCTGAAACAATACTGGGAGAAAAATGACTAGTGGTGCCATCTGAAGAATACTTTTGAAAACAAAGTTGATCCTCACTTGTAACGGCATCCTTGAGTTTAACAGAATTCGAATTATAGTCTGTATATTCTGTTTTTCTGTAAATAAAAGATAATCATTCTTTTAAAAAGCACTAAACTATGTTTTTAAGATCGGTAATTTAAGATTATATTAAAAACATAGCATTAGTTACGTACAGACGTATAAGTTATTTTAACAAAATTGCGGATTGACCAGAGGAAGGTCTTTTTTTCTAGTGGGACTGCCTTCGTCGATAATAAGCCTTTTGCAAACTCAGAAAAAACGTGAAACTATGGGCTACTTTTTGTGGCTTTCATCTGAGACCCGGTAGAATAGAAGAAACTCTTCCAGAAGCACTTCTGATTTGCACCAAAAATAAAAGTTAGAGTTACAGTATTAATAACTGCGTCCACACACAAAAGAGATAGAATATAGATAAGTTGAAAGTTCATTCACCAATTTCAACAATGAATCCGTTAAATATCACCAAACCAGAATATTTATATTTTATAGAAACATTTCCTTGACAGGGCATGACGCAGCTAGAAAGTTAGTTAAAAATTCACATTTCAACGCATTTATGACCAGTAGCTAAAATATCGGAAGCTTGTTTGTCTTTTGACTTTCAAAAAACAAAGTATTAGACAAATAAAAACCATAATCCTGGACAATTTATAAAGAAAAAATTAAACTATACGAAATTCGAATACTAAAAAAAATAAAAAATAAAGTTAACGATTTTATTTTCAGTAATGAAAGTGTTGATAGCATTCACAAATGGTGTAAGAATATGTTAAATCCTAGTCCAGATTTTTAACCGGTTTTTCAGTTGGCGTGAAAGCAACCATTATAGTCCTTACGTGTGGACGTCGTCCCAGGATTCGAGACAGTCGTCGAACTCTGCCAACACGCTGTCCAGGACATCTAGGGAACGCCGGACGTCCTCGTGCCTGAAAGAGAAACATTTATAGGATATTATCAAAAGATGCATACAAGAATAGACTGTGCATGGGAAGCAAATATGAATAGACTGTGAATGGGAAGCATACACTCTTAAAACAAAAGAGTGAAATCCACTCCAGTAGGAGAAGAGCATTTTCGACACTGGAAAGGAGTGAATATTAACTCAGACTGAGTTAAAATCGCTCGTTTGGAGTGATCCTGTCGGATGTTTAACACATAAAGGATCCACTCCTATAGGAGAAGTGCATTTTCTAGACTGGAGGAGTGAAAATTAATCAGATGGAGTTAAAATAGCTCGTTCGTTTTAAGAGTGTATAAGAATAGACTGTGCATGGGAAGCAAATAAGAATAGACTGTGCATGGGGAGCATATAGGAATAGACTATGCACAGGCTGCGCAATGGGAAACCTGAAATTGGTCCAACTTTATTACCTAGGTCCCGTGGGTTTCTACATTAACTTGGCTGGATCAACAGAACAAAGAACATTTGCTAAATTCTGAATAACGCTTTTCAAGTATTTTAAAATGGCTTTTACATATTCCCCCCCAACAAAACCAAAATATAAGAGAGTAAATTTGTAGGTCATGCTACAAGAATAAGCAGTGTTTCTTCATTGTCTTACACGAATGGTGGGCCATAACTTTTCGATACCATTGTGAGATACACTCGTTTCAACAAAAAATGATTTTAATTGTTTTTGATTCCAAATCCTAGTTAACGTAACGAAACAGGTTTTGAAATAATATAACACATTTTTACTTTAACAAAATTAGTAAACCATACATATCACAAATAATTCAGTAATAAGTTGTCCGTCACATTATCTTCGTCAACGAAAAAGATCAAATTATATAAATTCTAAATCCTTTGCACCTGTGGCTTGAGCATAAAACTTAATAGCTTTATTTTATCCAACTTAAAGAATTGCAACATCTTGAATTCAATGAAGGCATTCTTTGATGAATTCTGTCGAGAATGAAAGGAGAACGACTTTGAACCTGGAAAAACGAAAGTTTCGGCAAGCAAAGAGGAAACTGTCTCAATTAGAGTGGACTTCCCGTGCAGTAGAGTAATTGGTATGATTCATTATTGTGTCTATACTGGTGGTCTTTTTTAAAAATTGAATATCAAGGACATCCACCAAAAAATAATTAAAGAAATACCGTCGAATGGGGTAACTTTGCCCAAGCATAAAACCCAGCATTTACTTTCTTCTTAAATATTTTTTATCACAATTAAAAACGGTGTTTTTATTGAGAAGTTTATTAGCTTGAAAAGATTGGGCCAAACTTATCACAGACTACTATAACTTACTTTCTAGTAGTTTAAACTTAATTTTGTACATCAGGGGCATAATGATATAGCTCCGGTTCAGTTAACATAAACGATATACCCGGGCTGGGGAGCCCAGTCGGTTAGGCATTGGAAGGTCCTAGCATGCGGAAGGTCCAGGTTCGAGTCTGGGTATCGCCAAAATAACTGCCGACCTATAAACGGCCTGTGCAGCTAAAAATATCCGACGAATAATATCCCGCGTAGAGGGATAGTGCGCGTTAAATACGCTCCAGAGTACCAACGCTGCGTACGATATCGCCCTTAACTGTTTCGTTGGGTGTCTACTCAGGTGTCGGCCGTCACTTGATGGTGATCCTAAATTAGGACGCACGTTGCCAAAAGCCCTCGTGTAGCTCTAGTGCGACGATAATTCAAACCTACCTAAAAGATATATCTCCAGAATCGTCTAGATGTAAGGTATTTCAATTGTTAATTAAACAAATAAATGCTTTTTTCAATGATCTACTCAGTTAATTAAAATTAAAAAGTTGACTCATCTTCAACATTGCTATTGATCTTTTCCGTGTCATTTTTTTTATTTAACAAGGGTATCATGGATTTAGTGATTATTATTAATGAGCTAATAATGACCTTGGGATCAATTAAAATCTGGAGAGTGGGATCAGGGCAACTTGGTTATAAAACTGTTATTTTTTTTTTTAAAAAATAAGCATTAAGAAACATTAGTTTATGTGGGAATTGCTATTTACATTACGTAATTCATTAAAAAAAATTTATAATTAAGTATGGTAGTAATATTTTTACCAAGCTTTTGCAATATGTACCAAACTAAGAAAATTCCACTTACGACATGGTATCCGATTCTTCAGCCCATTCTCCATTTCATACACAATCCAATGACCATCAAATTAAAATCTGAACAGCACAACACAAAAACACTCACAGCAAGACAGTCCGACTCATCCCATTCAAATGAACAAATCCAAGCCGTCGCAAATTAAAAACGCCTACGCTTCGAACTTTTCCTGTTACGTCCCATGCCGTCAAATAACAAACATCCTCACTTGGGGTAGAGTTTCTTAGCCCATGGTACCGAGAGTTACTGATACGCAAGAAGACTGAGTAAAGAAAAAAAAATACCATGACGAAGTTGACTTTAATAATAGAGTGGAAAAAAACTCAAATCAAAATCAAATTCCTCGACTTCAACTTTCATCCATGAATGGGTGCGTTTCGTGTCATCTAGCGATTGAGAGATACAATTGTTGCCGGTTGGTTACATTTTTGATGTCTTTTCTTTGTGTTGGGAAATGTTAGGGTCAAGAAAGCGATAAATAATAATTTAAATATAATAGTTTGTTATTAATTGAAGAGTGTAGTTGCAAAACTCGCATTCTCCAAAGTACAAATAAGATGCAGCTTCCGGTCCGTTCGTTGTCGACTTTTGATAATGGTAAATTCAATTGGAAGAAGTCTTCAACAAAAGGGCCGGGTCCCTATTATCCAAGTTATAATTTGGAGAATGTGAGTTTTGCTACTACAATTTTCATCTTTAAAATTATATTTAAAACTACTGAATAAGAATAGTTTATCAAACTCATGCACGTTTAAATAAATTTAGTTTTTAATAAACTCATTAAGTTAAACTTTTGAGGAATAAGGTATACAAACACTAAAATTTTACTTTTCGTGTTATATCAACATGTTGAAAATAGTATTTACTTTTATCTAAAGGATATATAGACAAAGATGCAAAAAATAAGCATATTAACCGATATTTAATTCATAATTATACTTAAAACAAATACTAAGTACAGATGATTTTAATAGCTAAAACTAGATAACGAAAGCTTTCCCACCATCCAATCAATTACACAACAAAAAAATAAACTAACCTGTTAAACAGACGATTCATTATTTCGAAGTTTTGGCCAGAATGCTCCTTCCACGCAACTCCCATACATTCAAAACAACATATACAGGCTGCGCCATTCATTTCACAATGTTTTTTTTTATCAACAATTAACGTAGCCAGCGATGTCCAGTATTTACGCTAAATGTAGTTGAAGACATTTAGTGAACAGTTTTTTTTTCACGTTTCTAGATTTGAAATTACATCCTGAGTCTTCTTAGCTAGATAGAAAATATCCATACAGCTCCAGCTTAAATCCCTTTCAGACTAGGTGAATATCTATTTTCACGTTATGAAAGTTCGAAATCACAATTTACTGTTCTGAAATTTCTCTACCAGACACATTTTTAAGAAAAGCTAAAATAGTCACATTCAGATACATCTGCAGACGTGCATAACAAACACTCAAGCCACCTACGTCAATGTTATGCAGAAACAAACTGACTACAGAGAGATTTGATTCTTCACGAATCTAGAACAACACACTGAAGTTTCAAGGAAAATCACCGGTCTTCAAAAGCAAAATGCCGATAATCTTATTCAGAGAAAAGGCCAAGAATCGTGCAACTAGGAAGGTGGGCACCTTATGTAGAATGACCGACTCTTCAAAGGGAAATTCTGAGTATTACACAATACCTTTCGTTTATTCAGGTAAAACATATATGTTAAAAAAAAAACCTCACAACAATGAATGGAGATTGAAGAGTGATGTGGCCTCAAAAAGGATACGAGCTGCATTTCTTTGAACAGTTTATTTAATACTTCGTATTTTTATATTGCGGTAAACAAATGAAACTGTAGAAATTAGCAACATGTTTTCCACAGAGTTTTTCTTTAACTTTAGATCAAATCAAACGAAGTTTAAAAAATCGGTGTGTATAACAGTCCTTTGTGTACTCTGTTCAATCAGAACAGTAAAATGGACAAGGGGCATCTACTAAATTGTTCTTCATTGAATGGAAAAAACTTGACAATAGATATTGGCAGGCTAGGGAGAGGATGCAATTGACATCCTAAGACTGATTTTCTTTTATGTTTGCTTTTAGTTGCAGTGGTCTTGTATGTTTGCATTCAGTTTCGTATTAGTTTTGTATTTAGTTGCATTAGTTTTGTATTTAGTTGCATTTGTTTTGTATTTAGTTTTTGTATGTTTTCATCAGTTATTCTTTGTTTAGTTTATGTTTTTGCTCCAATCCCATGCTTCGGCATGGGGGCCAATGATGTAAAATCAAGTGCTTTTGCAATAAAAAAAAAACTCTTAAGCCTCAGTATGATTCACTCATCTTGCGTATTTACCTACCACATGAGTATCTAACAACATTTATTCGCTAATAAAAATTGAAATACTAATTCTATTATTTGACTAAATTTCCATTCTAAATGAATTTTCCATGTACTAAAGTACAAAAAAAATTAACACATGCATAATCTTATTTCAAAGAATCATTCATTATCAATATCAAAGAAAGTTTCTGAATAGGATTTACATCGACAACAAAAAGGCAAAAGTTTTCTTTAATGAAAGTTAATAGCAAAAACTATCATTTGATTTCCTAGCTCGATTTAATTATAAAGAAAAACATATATTGCTATCCAGACCGCAACTATTAGCAATTACTTTAACAGTTACTAACTTATCAAACAAAGGGGAACGTGATACAGAGGACCCATTGAAACGTGATATCCAAGAACTCATTGGAACGTGACAATATATAGCAATGGATATATATGGAGCAATTACCTGTAGAGAAGTCAGTTTTCTTATCGCAAGATAGCCTAATTATTTTGAGATGTCTGACGGGTTTTAGTAAGTAGAAGATGAGAGTAAAAAAAATCTCATAATCAAGATTGGGGTAAAATAATTGATCCATAAAACCCATTAAAATGTAATTGTCTAGATTTAGTCATGTGTTTATTATGCGATATAGGGTTGGTTTTAATAAAAATATCGAAACTTACGTTTAATAGAGGAAATATGAGATATTTTAATAACTCTTGAATAGCTGATAACTTCGATAAGACATCGGCATTTTTTATAAGCTTTAAAGACATTTTATTTAGGAAATAATTGTATATTAAAGTTGTAATATCGTATTCTTAAAAGTATTGAGATAAATTTCCACTAAAAGTTCAAAGACAGACACTATTTTCTTTTTCCTTTCCGGAATTGAGGAAGCTAAATTCTTTATAACTATAAAAACCAAGGCTGAAAAATGTAAACATTTCTATGGGCATAACCCAATTCCATGTCACAAAAAGGTCATATAATTCATGTTAAACAGTGTCTCAATGAAGTCAACCACCGCGATATGTTAACATAAAAGTCTAAGATCTTTTATGATCATGGGCCACATACATCATCGGTTTGTCCTTTTGTTTGAAAGAGGGCATTTGAATCTTTTTTTTTTTTTTTTTTGAGAACCCTTTGAGAGGCGAAAGCGTGCTGTCGGATTGAGTGAAATCGTGTCACGAGATGTTAGACATCAGACACTTGCGGGACAGTAACGGGATATGTTGAAGATGGTCAGGTTACGCGAAGTTTGTTCTGCATATCTCAGCATGGCTGTTGTCTAGCACATAAAATATTTTTCTTCAACGCGGAAATGAGGCTTTTTACTTTTTTTTAAATATAGTATAGTATTTTTTTTAAATGTGTAAAATCGCAAATAATGCTTTTAGTAGTGGCGGCTAATACAGGTAGGGAGACAGGCCTCGTAATTTCGTAAAGCAGTCAATATAAACCTAGTAAAGACTGGTGATGTGTAGAAGAGGGATAGGTGATAAAACAGATATTTCGACTCCACCGTAGCACATTCGTAAACTAAGAAAAAATATTAACTAAATGACACCTCAGATGGGTTGACGGTTGTACGAAATTATGAGGCCAGTTGACATTAGCCCTGCAAAAATGAAGAATTCCACGTGTATTCGCCGTGATAATTTGTATGTTGTCTATGGAGACGCACTTATTGTTTCATGGTTGCTATGAAGCCGTTATATGGTCTCTATTTAAAATTGCCGCTGTTAATTGGCATTCTTATTTGAACTGTTAAATTCTAACCTGTTTTGCTGCTGTGTTCTTTATCTTTGTTCTATAAATAAAAATGCTAAATAAAATAAACAATGTTTCTCATCCGGAAGCTGATTTCTAATTTACTGGCTTCGACACCACGTTTTCGTGAAAAAGTAGCATGCCCGATAAAATACATACTAAACTTTGATTAACCTTTTCAGACCCAGTGGTGCCATTTGGAATCATTGCTTTCAATATTTTTTTTAAAAATGTTTATGTCCCGTTATGACGTCCAATCACACATCATTCGATTCTTCTTACTTTGTTCTATTAGATAATATTTTACATTAATCCCAATAGAAGTAAGAACTACTTTTTTTTATTCAGAAAATAGCTAACAAGCGATTCACCTGATTTTTCAAAAGTTCACTTCAGTTCCACATATTTAAAACATAATTTAAACTATTTCGGTTAAAATAATTACTAATTTTTTTAAATAATATGGTCAGATAACTTAAAATATATGTAACTCGAAGTGTTTTTAGGTAATATATATATTTTTTATTTTGTTGTTTTCCACTGTTAAAATTTTTTGGCATTATTGGCATCAAAACCATACAAAAAATTAAAATGATTTTTTTTTCTTATGGAACTCTTATTTTTGACCTAAAATAAGCTTATTTTGTGAATATCAGATGTTTCTGTAGCGTAGTAAATTTTTGGGACTGAAAGGTTTAATCCCATTTTTTTTGTACCAACACACGCAAGGCGGAAGTCATCACCATAAGACACATTCCTTTTCTGTTGATATACCTTACTAAAGTAACAAAGAGCAAAGCGAGCATCATCACACAGGGACGGTTCATCAAGCGCAGAAAAAGCCCACCCCCCATTCTCGGTTGGATCACCCATCCGTTTGAGTCCATTATCTAGAGATAAACACACACACACACACAAAAAAACAGAGATTGGTAATCAGTGCACGGGGCTGGAACCGTTTTTTTTTTCTTCAGAGATTCAGGCAGGAGTTTTACAGGAAGAGAGATTCTAATCGTTTGAGTCTCGGGGGATTCCAATACTAACAGCACTTTCACATAGAAACGCGAAAGTGTAAAGAACAACAAAATTAATTGATGTAATGCGAAGCGTGTTATAAGAGAAAAGTGGATTACCTTGCATCGTGAACAAAATTTTCTTAAAATTTTATAAGAATTATAATCAGGAATTAACAAGTTCTGATCGCAAGAAAAGCGTTTTTAAAACTACTGTAGGAGATGTTTAAAGAAGACAAATTTTAACAGAATTTATGAGTCAGCTGGCAACAACGTATACTGATAACAAAAAAGTTTTTTTATGAATGCATCAAATTAAGAAAAAGCAAAGAGCGCTTTTCAATCTAATCCACAATTTGTACATTCTTCTCCTGTACTAAATTTTAATGCAGACTTCATTCTTCGAACTCTTATTTCCCGTTCAGCAACGAATAAAAGAAGAAATCATATATTCAAGGTTTATTGGATCCATGCTGATAGCAAAAGTTTGAGTCATCATCATCATGCATTCATTATGTGATTCATATTGATGATTATTCACCCGACCTAAGAGACAATAACGATCGACATAACTAAAGCTTCGGTTTCCTCGGAGTCCGTCAACAGATTTTAGAGGTCGGACAAGTGCGGTGAGTGACGTCATACAAACTACTGACATTGATTACGCTAGAATGGCTTTCTCGGGAGCGTTGCCGGACAACTCACACGACCGCCAGATTGAGTTTCTGTCGAGTGCGTTGAGGAAATCCTGATGACAACGTTTTTTGCTGCAGTCTGCTGTGCGGTGTGCTTGCCCAAAATTAAAAATTTGAGGAAATGACGGAAGGCGAGAGTTGTTTTACGCTTGCCGAGGAAGAAATGCTAATTTATTTTGTGAGAAATCACGAAGAACCTAAATTTTCCATTTTCGACATGCAAAGACGAAAACCAAAACAACAACAGAGTTAGTTGAGTGAGTTCGCTAGGTTTCCAGTTTCGTGTCAACGTAAAGTTCCGATGAAGCGTTGCCGGTAGGGTGACTTCATCCACGTATAATAGCGGTCGCATTTTTCTGGCGATAGACTCCGAGGAAACCAAGGCTTAAGGATTCTATTCAGACATAATATTTTTCATAGCAATACACTTATTTTTAATTAAATAACTAGTTGAAAATTAACTTCTGTTTATTCAAAGTGTAAATATGAACTAGCATCCAAAAATCATAATATTTATACTTAAGGCGATGTTACTACCGTATTGAGAGTAAAATCCCTAGTAATTTAATTATTGTCGACTTCATTTACAAAATGTGTGTCTTTTTTAACGCATAATAAAATTATGATTAGTTTTACGACAATTAAAAAAATTAATTTCGAGAAAATTTAGCGAAAAGTTAAATTTATTGCAATAAGAATCGGAATTAAAATGGAAAATGTATGCTTAAAAAAATTAACTTTTAACTAAGAGTAAATAAAAGAGGTAATTATTAAAAATCCAATATATGCCCAAAAATTGTCGAATTCAGGACTTATTTACAGATATTATAAAATTAATAGAGTTTCTAGATTATTGCAACTTATTTTTAAAAAGTTTAGTGTAACAAGTTATTGTTGATGTGCAATTTACAGAATCCACAATGGAAATAACAAGCCTTCGTTTAATTAGAAATTGATAAACCTCTGGCATTGACTTAGTTTACAATAAGTCTAATTTCAGCGGTTAAATTATGCGTACTTTTCATGAGGCTGTAGAAATAAAGCTCATAGGAAGCAGCCCAAAGAAAGCTTACAAAGTACATTGTACTTTACAAAGCATTTAATTAGCAAGAATAAAGGATGCCTAACTGAAGGCCATCACGTATCAAAAGATTACAAAGAGAAAATAATTCCATCGCCAAAGATGAGAAGCTAGAAGATTGACAGTAGATCATCATGTATACAAAAGAGATAATACGTTTTCCATATAAGTTATTTTTTGGATTCACTTTTTAGTGAATCAGCTTACATAATCTTTTTGTTTAGGCTTTTATAAATCGATATTAAGTCTACAAAAATTGACAATTCATCGAAGGAAAAAAAGTTCACGAAAAAAACCTAATTTTTCTACCATGTTTTTAAAAATATCGCTTCAAATTTAATTTTGAAATTTTGCAATTACTGGCCGTATTTTTTTGCTCTTAAGAAGTAAGTAACCCAATTAACATATATTTTAAAATTGTGAATGTTAGTAAATTTAATTAAATAAAATTCATTTTATGATTAACGTTACTTTTCTACATTGCAAGAATAACCTGAACAAGACAAAAAAAAAAAAACGATTGTTCTAAAAGAGATAAAAACAGAAAGTGTTACCTGTAAAACAACATTCATGAACATTTATCTTCCAAAACAAAAAGAAAACTTTTCGAAAAGAACATCAGGCAAACAAAATAAACCTGTTCAAGCAACTATGCCGAAGAGGTTTCATTTTGAATAGTTTTTCCCACGAAACACGATAGACTATGTTCTTCCAACTCTTTGGTTCATCCCTTAACTGATACCGTAATGCTAATTTGGTATATGAGGCGTAACAGAACGCGAGATTTAAGGAACTGCAAAGACAATCGAAAGACACGGTAGAGTTTGAAACCCCTAATGTGGAAATATTCTATTTTTAAACGCATGAGTGTGCCATTTAAGTGAGCATCTATCAAAAAAACTTGTTCCTATTTTATAACATTTCACACCATTATAGGGATGAGACCAGAATGGCAAATAGATGCGAGTGGAACTGATTTTGGGATTTTAGAAAGATGAAAAAACTTACATGCGAGATAACAAGCTACGTAACACTAAAGAGAAACATGAATGATGTTTATAAAATAAGCTCTACCATTAATTTGGATAATATTTTTTATCGCTTGGAACTTAGTTAAAATGTTCAAAAATGAAAGAGCTACCTAAAGTATGAATAATTACAATTTCACCTATTTAAAAGAAAATAATTTTGGAGTTTAGCTGGTTAAAAATCTCTCAGTATGTTAATGCAATACAAATTGATAACAGGGATACTATTCAACAAGAAATTTTTTTTAAAAGAAAAATAAATTGATTTGAATTTTTACAAAAAATCAGTAACAGTACTTATACAAAATGTTATATAATGGAGTGGAGGGAGATCTTTTAATTAAATCTTTAATTTAAACCTTAAAATAGCTAGTTTTGATATAAATCTAAAAGAGGAAGTTACATAATATTCCGCTGAGTGATGTAGTGTCTCGATTCGTAAACAAATCACTAATCAGTGGCGCTTTCTTTGAAAGTGTTGAAGTTTAGTAAAGTTGGAAGTTTGCACAATAACAGTTACTGGCACTTTATATATCACGATCGATTGGGAGCAGTTTTTGATTTCCAGCTATTTTTAGTGCTTTAAAAACAAACATCATTAAATAATTTTTAATTGAATTTTCAAGCTGATATTTAGATTTATGCAGACTTCTCTAGAATGAATATCTAATTAAAAGATTTTTTTAAAAAATGATGTCATTCTCTATTGTACTAAGAAGAATAAAATAGATTTAAGCCAGAACAAAACTCAATATATAATAAAGCACACACTTTCCAATCCAGTCTTTCAATTAGCTATAAATTCAAAAGCACATAGACTTTATCAAAATATTCGTTCCGAGCGGCCTGGAAATGGACAAAGATGTACACTCTTAAATCAAAAGAGTGAAATCCACTCCAGTTGGAGAAGTGCATCACTGGAGTTCGACACTGGAAATGAGTTAATATTAACTCAGACTGAGTTAAAATCACTCGTTTGGAGTGATCCTGTTGGAGGTTTAACACACAAAGTATCCACTCCTTTCGTAGAAGTGCATTTTCAAGACTGGAGGAGTGAAAATTACTCAGATTGAGTTAAATTAGCTAATTTGTTTTAAGAGTGTATGGTTGTTTTCTCTGTATAAAATACTTTTTATATAAAAAAATAACGTATTAGTCTGAAAATTCAAAATTAGTTTTTTTTTTGAAGATATGATCTAAATACTTCCCAGCTGAAAAATTAGAATACCAATAAAAACCAAGGGCAAAGATGTATGGTTGTTTTCGATGTATAAAATACTTTTTATAAAAAAATAACGTATTAGTCTGAAAATTCAAAATTACGGGTATTTTTTTGAAGATATGATCTAAATACTTCCCAACTGTAAAAATTCAATAATATCAATAAAAATATATTATTTATATTTTTAAAAAACTTATTTTTAGATACAATGTATTGTTACCGTTTCACAGCAATCCTACAGTGGAAAAATATACGGAATTTCCGGCAATAAACTTGTGTTACTGGCATTCTCGTGGGCATCATGATCTAACAAGTAATCCCCTTCACTAAAAAAAAAATTCTAACACTAAACGAGATGGAAAAGTAATTGAATCCCGGCACAAGGCCATTTCCTGCAATATTCCCTATGAAATTAGTACAGTTGTTCACAGGTGAAGGTGGAATTTCGAGTTAGGTCGGAACCTTATTCCCTCCCCCACTCTTCTTAATGATGCCATGAAGAATCAAAGAAAAATGAGACGAGAAAAGAAATTCAGTTTTTCCCTTCTAGGCAATGAATCTTTTTGCGCCTTGTAATTAAGCTTTCAAGCCGACAGGAAGCATGGTTCAAAAAACAGTACTTGCTTCTATTCTTGAATGTGTTTAACTGACATTTGTGAGTTGACGACAGTTAACCCTTTCAGTCCCAGTGATGATATTTGGCATCATCACTTTCAATATTTTTTTCAAAATGTTTATGTCCCGCTATGACATCCAAACACACATCATTCGATTCTTCACACTTTGTTCTATCAGACAAAATTTTACTTTTATCTCAATAGAAGTCAGAACTACTATTTTTTTTATTTAGAAAATAGTCAACAAGCGTTTCTCCTGATTTTTGATAAGTTCACTTCAGTTCCACATATTTAAAACACAATTTAAACTATTTTGGTTAAAATAATTACTAAATTTTTTTTAATAATATGGTCAGATACCTTAAAATATATAACTAGAAGTGTTTTTAGGTAATATATATTTTTTTATTTTGTTGTTTTCCACAGTTAAAGAATTTTGGCATTGTTTCAAAAACCATATAAAAAATTTTAATGGATTTTTTTTTCTTATGGAACTCGTATATTTGACCTAAAATAAGCTTATTTTGTGAATATCAGATGTTTCTGTAGTGTAGTAAATTTTTGGGACTGAAAGGGTTAAATATTTTGGCAGAAAACTTTATCGTTTTGTTTTAGGCACCATGAATGAAAGTATTGAAAATCGGGAAAATATAAGTATTAAGAAATATAATTAGTAACAAATATAAATATTCGATATATGTATTTGATATAAGTATTCGATAAAATATCCCACAAATAATTAATGTCTATCAAAATAGATTATGAGAGTATTATGTCAATTACATCGGCACTCACTCCCATATTTAATTACTCTTACAAGAAAACAAAGATTGTGCATAGTTTTAAGTTGATCTACTCGTTTTTCAAAAAACATTAAAAATTTTATTAAAAATGCTGAAAAATCACATTTTTCTCATTTATTAAACCCGTAACAAACGTTACGAAGTTAGAAACTTAAATGATTCATTTAGAGTTAACAATAGAAACATCCCCTGTTCCAGAATACTTACCTCTAGCTAACAACACAATATAAATAAGAAAAGATGTTTATGTAGTAAAAATAAATTTAAGGAGAAGAAAGAGCCGATCCCGTTTCTTGGAACATGAGGTCGAAATCGTGACTGGGACCTTTTCTTGTTTCGCCCAAACGAAAAGAAAGAAAAAAAAATTGAAAGTTATTTTTAGGTAGAGTGGAATAGAGATGGAAATGATATATTCGTCTTTTTTTGTAACCTCCTTTTCATGGGCTTGGAAAACAAATGTGTTTTTTTTTCGACAAATAATGTGTAACACCCTAAAAAAAGAAACTGTGATAAAATAATCCTCACTTTTCAAAAGAATATACATGCTACCGTTCAGGCGCGCAGCCAGGATTTTTTCAAGGTGGGGGCTTAACTTCAGAAGGGCACTTTTACACGAATTCCGAAAAGAGGGGGGGGGGGGTAATAAATTATTTTTTTTTTAAATTAAATGTTACTTTTATTAATGAAGTTCTAAATTTACAATCATGTTTTGCAAACTAGACTGAAGAAAGTTTTTAAGTAAGTGAGTAGTTGATAAAAATTTCCAGAGGAAACTAAAATTACAGGAATTCTGAAAATTGGCAATTCCATAATTGACGGAATTATGGAAAATTCCATAATTGACGACGCCTCGTAATTTAGAACCCTGGTCAAGAGACGAGTTTGTTTTTTATGAGTATTCTTTTTTTATGATTATTTTTTAAAATTCTATTTTTTTATGATTCCATTCTTTCTCCCCCTTGATTAGTAATTACGTGTCTCAATGTGTGATGCATTTGGATTATTATTCAAGCTACAACCCCTCCGAATAGCGAGCGTTATTTTATAACCATTTCATAATTTTCGCAATGTTTTGGAAAATGATATTTGTTTCAAGAACACTCAAAGTTCCAATCGCTGATATTAACTTTTGAGATTCGACAATTCTTTCCCGCTTTTTCTTTCTAAGATCAACTTTACTCATAATAATTAATTAATCGCTGCTCAAATCACTCGAACAAAATACCACAGCCCCCTTATATCAACAAAAGTAGCCTTATTACAGTAACATGGAAGTAAATACTGAACATTTGATGAAATATAGCCATTTTACCTTCATACTAACTTAACCTCCTCTCATACTAACTTATTATTTGGTCTATGTACGGAATAAATAAATATTCTGTAATATGATTCGCCAGTTTCGCAGGTTGAGCTTTCATAATTTTTTGAATTTTGGCTATTCGAAAAACATTGATTTCAAAATCGTGTTTTAATGTAAGGGCTTCTACCTTTTAAAGATTGATGAAATAAAAAGCGTTCTAATGTCCTTTTGCTTTTGTCTAAAAAACACGTTTGAAATCTTTTACTAGTTCTAAAGCGTGTTCTTCTCTACACGTTCTAGGCTTAGGTTTTGAATTATCGTCGCACTAGAGCTACACTTGGGATATTGGCGACTGGCGTCGTATTTTAGAACCACAGTCAAGTGACGAGCCGATATTTGAATTGGCACCCAACGAAGCCGGGCGACATCGGCGAGTAAGGGCGACATCGTACGCAGCGTTAGGACTTAGAAGGATAATTACCGTGCACTCCCTTACACGGGGCTTTATTCGTCGGACATTTTGGCTGTACAGGCCATTTATAGGTCGGCAGTTATTTTGGCGATGCCCGGACCCGAACCTGGGACCTTTCGCATACTAGGAGAGTGCCTAAATCAACTGGGCTCCCCAGCCCCCCTGAATACGTTCTAGAAACTTCAGTTGTATAAGCCTAGAAACAGGCAAAAGCAACTTTTTGCATGACAATACGTAAATGATTAACTTTGGAAACTTATTATGAGCTACGTTTTTGGTTCCGTTTTTCAAGAATAATGTGCCAATTGACTTTCTTTTCATTAAAACACATTTCATAAGATTACAGGAATTCGGGAAAATTAATTTGGGAGAAAGGGCACTTTGTCTCAATCAGGGAGGGGGCTCGAGCCCCCAAAGCCCCCTCCCTGGCTGCGCGCCTGCTACCGTTAAAGTATATCATGCAGTTATTTCATAGAATACCTAGTTATTCCATTAAAAAACTGATCGCGTCCGTTAAAGTGTGTAATGTTGCTATTTGACAATTTAACTAGTTATTAAGTGAAGTAATTAAGTTAGTTATTGTGAGGTAAGCTAGTTATTAAGTGAGGTATTCTACAAATTAACTACACTCTCAGAAATAACACTTTCATTTTTGACGATTCATGAATCCTCAAGCCTCATTTCGTTAATTTTGAGGATTGTTTCGTCACACTATCGCGTGACTTTTGAGTAAACGCGAATCCTCAGTTTTACGATGGTGATTTGACGATTTTGTATCTTGATTTTGAGGAAACAGAATTTCATTGATGTACTCACATGCTCAAAAATGACGAAATATTTCTTTAGATTAGACGACTTTCAAATCCTCATAAAAATGACGATTCAAATTTCCTCACTTTGAGGAAACGAAAACTCGGAGCATTTGCCAGTAATGGAATTGTCAAAATTAGGAAAAATTTCGTCGTTTTTGAGCATTCATTTTTTAGAGTGTAATGAGAGACAGTTAAAGTGTAAAATAAACAATTTATCAAAAATGAGTTAGCTGGGTGGATGAGGTTGGTTTTTGTTTGTTATAACAAGGATTACTAAAATGACACTTGGAATCACAAAGATATAGATTAGTTTACACTTTATCGGACTACATATCGTTATTCTATGAAATAACTAGTTAAACCACGAAATTCAACAGAGTTATACACTTCAACGGACACGATCAGTTATTTCATGGATTAACTAAGGATTCTATAAAATAAAGGATTTCATATACTTTAACGGTAACATATACATATTTGCATCACACAACAATTTAGGTCGATCGTTTGTTACTTTCTTGTTGGTGTCCCCCCAAGGAATCTTCTTAATATTCCCGGATAATTGAAAAATCTTGATTTTCCCTGCATACTTCAATTGTTTCCGGATTATTAATTTATTTTTAATTTCTGTGATATAATTATATTCATAATTAGGGGAAAGTGGGGGCTAATGGGACATCCAAAGGGAAGGGGTATTATGTGTACAAATATTTCTACACTGCAGCATTTTAACAGTTATAATTCATATTTTGACAACTAGAAATCAGTCATTAAAATCATGTGTTAAAAGTGAAGCACTGCTGTTTAGGGGAATCCCCAACAAGTTAACCCTTTCAGTCCCAAAAATTTACTACACTACAGAAACATCTGATATTCACAAAATAAGCTTATTTTAGGTCAAATATACGAATTCCACAAGAAAAAAAATTTCATTAAAACTTTTTATATGGTTTTTGAAACAATGCCAAAATTTTTTAACTGTGGAAAAAAACAAAATAAAAATATATATATTACCTAAAAACACTTCGAGTTATATATTTTAAGGTATCTGACCATATTATTAAAAAAAATTAGTAATTATTTTAACCGAAATAGTTTAAATTGTGTTTTAAATATGTGGAACTGAAGTGAACTTATCAAAAATCAGGAGAAACGCTTGTTGACTATTTTCTAAATAAAAAAAATAGTAGTTCTGACTTCTATTGAGATTAATGTAAAATATTGTCTGATAGAACAAAGTATGAAGAATCGAATGATGTGTGTTTGGATGTCTAAACGGGACATACAAATTTTGAAAAAAATATTGAAAGTGATGATGCCAAATGGCATCACTGGGACTGAAAGGGTTAAAATCTCTTTAAAAAAACTGTGGGGTCTAATTTGACAGAAACTGGGGTCAAATGATACACGAATAAACCGTGCTTTGTATGCTTTACTTGAAGAATCTATATAAATCTCTAATACTTTATTTTGTCAAGTAGACAAAACTTTTATAAACTTTTTAATTTTAAATAACTTTTTTGTAGTATAATAAGTGAAAGTTCAATAGCTTTATTTATGATATATTTTGCCACCTGTAAATTCATAAATTCGATCTGAAACGAGCTCGGTGATATAAATAAAGGCGAGCTTGGAAAGGTAAATGATTTAGTCTTGGTAAAATTTACTTGAAAGCAAACTATTATTTATTATACTGGAGTTATTTCTGAAATAGAAAACAATGAACTCCGTGTACGCTTTCGGAAGAAAAAATATTTAACAAATTTACCTACTCTGAAATATAGGACAAGTTTTGGATAAATTTAGAAGACTTAGTTACTAAACTGCTCTTTCCAGGATTGAACAAAAACTATGCGAGAATCTTCGTGGTTCGAGCATGGTTAAAAACTATTTTTAAAAAAGAAAAAAGGAATTGAAAATGTAAATATCATTCAGTGAAAGCAAGTTTCTCTTTTGGCTATTTGCATAGCCCTCAGAGAGCAGGATTAAGGTTTTGAACTCCATTAATCTGTAATAAAGATCTTAAATTTCTTTTGGCAATCTTTTGTCTCACCGATAGGCCCTTAGGTCACATAAATAATAAAATTTTCGTCTTCAGTTCCACTTTTATTCTACCTGAGGTACGCAGGGGTGACTTAGATCAGACGTCTGACCCAAATCCTGACTTAAGGTTAAGATGAATGTCAGATTTACTAAAAATAAAGTTCACAATACAAAAAGTAAAGAGTAAGATGAAACAATTCAGAATTAAATGCTATTCTTACACTTTATTTATACAAGATACTGCGCAACAGTAAAATCATTATTTTAAATGTTTCTTTACTATCGTATTTATTTTTTCATTACACGTAAAAAGTAGTTACATTTTATTGTAAGTAGTTCAATTTTCTTTACTATAGCGTTTCTTGAAAATTAAAATTCATAGGGGTAAATAGACAGTAACACTTAAAAATATAAAAAAGTTAGAAAAATTCCCAAAATAATATTTTTTCCAAGTCGATATTATTTGAATAATGAAAAATCAAACTAAAATAGTTTTGTATGCCACGGATCTAATTTTTTTAAGGAGAGTCAGGTGGTTCTATCTCGCCCATGTTAGTTTTACTAACTTTCGGAACATATTTTTCTCAGGAATTATACGAGATATCAAATATGAAATTTTAGTTTGTTCCTACATATATCTCTTTGATTTAAACTGAGGGTATTTCACAGTATAAAAAATACTTTTACAGTTATTTTCTTAAAAAAATGTATTAAAAAAATAAAAATCCGTTTTAAAGTTAAATAACTTTTTTTGAGCAGATATATTTAAAATTCCTCAGTTTAAATCAAAGAGCTATTAATGGGGAAGAAATAATAAAACAAAACATGTTGATATCTTTTATAGTTCCTGTGAAAAATTTCCTAACTGTTGAAACACCTTATATTTCAGGGGAAACGTAAAAGAAAAATAATTTATAAAAAAACTCATATACCGAGTTTCTGAAAAATGCTTATAAAAAGAATCCTACTAAACAGAAAAAAATAATCTTAGTCTTAAATTAAAGCTACAGATATGCTGATTAAAAATAAAATAAAAACAGAAAATAGAAATGTTCGACAAAAACACCCATCCGACTCTCCGTACGGACTCTCTCCAGTACAACGATACGATAACCTAAGAACTGTTGAATTAATATTCTACGAAGAGATCTGACAATCAATAAGAAAGTTGACATTGATGTTACTGACACCTTAGCCGAAGGCGTGAGTGCAAGGGAAATTATTATTTAGAATAACTGTCAACTATCAATTTGACACCCCTGTTAGAGAGAACTTCAACTTCTCCCCTCAAAAATTTAACTTTGGAATTCCTATTTGATGACGACTTCATTCGTCACAGAGTATAGAACAAAAGCGTGCATGCCACCGATTCACCATTGAAGAGCTTAGTGGAAGAAGTGTTATTTTTGAAAATATTGAAATTTTTATGTCAATGAACATATTGCTTCCTCTTTAACGAAAGTTTCCCCTTCTTTATAAACTTCAACAGATCCTAGTAAAAACTTTAAAAAAAAATTAAAACTGATTTCCTCATTTTCATCTTTTTGTCACTTAGCACGTTCTTCCACTAAGTTCTTCCATTGTCTCCAAATCCTCCAAGTTCGGCGATCCCATTAACCTGAGCTCAGAATAAATAATTCTATTCCAGATAGAGAGTCTTTAGTCCAGGCAACGAAGAGTTCTAGAGGGAAAGTTTTGGAACACAATTTTTGACTTCATAACTTTGTTTAGACTAGTTAGGAGGTAAACATATCAAAAGTCCCCGCCCCTAGCCCCTGTGCTAAAGGGGGGAGGGGGGGGTTGAATGTCCCATTTTTCGGTTTTTCGCTTATATCTCGAAAACTATGAGTTCTAGCTATATAATTGTATTACACAAAATGAAAGCTGATTAAATTTGCTACAAGCTGCACCCCTCAAGTGTTTTAATATCTTGTATAGTTTTCGAGATATCCGCTCTTGAAAGTCAGTAATTTTGGAGAAAACACTTCTCCCCCCCTCATTTTCCCTTTTTTTTGACCGGATAACTCTTCAATAATGCACCGAAACACTAAATTTTGGCCCTAGATTGGTAGAGAATTTAATTCTTTTCAATAATATATCTTATTTTACTATTTTATCTATTTTCCTTCAAATTTTAAAGCGGTTTCAGTGTTGAGTGAAGATTGTACTGAAAGTCCCATAGAGCTAATGCATAAGTTTTGAAATCGCAACTTTTGGAAAAACATTTACGTATTTGCCATGTTATTCCATTTTCACAAGGTATTAGAATCATCATAACATCAACTTAACACAAAATTGAAAAGAAAATAACATCCGGTTATTTAATTATTAATTAATAAAGTTTTAAAATAGTGGCGCCATCTGCTGTATATATTTGAAATTTTAAAACTTCAAAAATATATAATTAAATAACTAGATAATATTTTTGTTTCAAATTTGTTTCATTTCGATGTTATGTTGATTCCCGTACCTGGACAAAAAGGGCTAACATGGCAAAGCAATACATCTGTGGAAGTTGTTATTCCAAAACTAATGCACTAGCTCTATCGGACTGACAACCCCTCTTATGTACACTTATTCTATACTGAATGTCTAAATAACACTGATACTCATTTTGTAGGCACGTTGTTACTTTAATATTTTATCTATTTTATTTCATTCGTCAAACACCAGTGGGAAAACTGTCAGATGCTATTCATGTTCTTCATCTTCGGAGTCAATTTGAGGGACCCCATTGATGCTGTTCCAATGGTAAGTTTGGCATGCTCTAGGACCTTTGAGGCTTGCTATTTTTGCTGCTACACTTGAGCTGGCACAGTCTTTCTTGCATCATCCGAACATAATTTTCAGAACATCGTCAGGTGCTGCTGCTAACTCACTGTGCACTTTGACCATCAGGCAGTTATTCTCAATCTTCCAATCATACACAAGAGGAGGCAGGTCATTTCCCAGCCACAGCTCATCTTGGTGTTATATTCAGAGGAAATACTGTTTTACTGCTTCCTCGGTGGGAAAAAGACGATATATCAGGCTTGATGGCGGCTCCGGATTTCAAGAGTGAATTATACCTGTGGCATTGGGGAAGGCCTCTTTCGTTGGAGCCCCATAACACCTCAAGATGTAGGTATTGCCTGCCTTTTGTACCTGATATGTGGTTAAGGAAGGGTATGAAAAGACCGCTGCTGCTTTCTGGACTTCTGACGACTTCGTACACAACTTCACAAATGCGATCCCGCTTTTTCGAAATGTGAAAGATGTATTGTCGCATCCAGCTATTGTGTTTGCAAAAATAGCACGTCCTAAACCCAGTTGCTGTAACTCTTGGGATGAGAATAAAAAATCCTTTATCTTCCCACATCCAGGCTTTATGAAACCGATGTCCTTATGCACATCAGCTGTAGCCATCAAGAGGACTGTAAGGTCGACACAAAATATTAAAGTATAACAACGTGCCAGCAAAATAAGTATCTGTGTCATTTCCGACATTATCACAGTCGTATGCCGTATCCACTATCAGAACGTCCACATCCCTTTCTGCTCGAAGGGTCCTACATTCAATTGTCCTCAAGCTACACCTTAAGTATGTTGATGAGACCATTTTATTTAAATTGTTCGACAGAAAATCATCTTGTTTGACGTTTATCTTGGTGTCTTAAGTGAAAAGGATATCAACCGACTGCGACTTCTTGAGTCGATAGCTCTTCTGCTGGTCCCAGTGCACAGTGAGTTAGCATCAGCACCTGACGGTGTTCTGAAAATTATGTTCGGTTTGTTTGGTTTGAATTATCGTCGCACTAGAGCTACACGAAAAATTATGTTCGGATGATGTAAGAAAGACCAGCTCAAGTGTAGCAGCAAAAATAGCAAGCCTCAAAGGTCCTAGAGCATGCCAAACTTACCATTGGAACGGCATCAATGGGGTCCCTCAAATTGACTCCGAAGATGAAGAACATGAATAGCATCTGACAGTTTTCCCACTGGTGTTTGACGAATGAAATAAAATAGATAAAATATTAAAGTAACAAAGTGCCTACAAAATGAGTATCAGTGTTATTTAGACGTTCAGTATAGAATAAGTGTACATAAGAGGGGTTGTCAGTCCGATAGAGCTAATGCATTAGTTTTGGAATAACAACTTCCACAGATGTATTGCTTTGCCATGTTAACCCTTTTTGTCCAGGTACGGGAATCAACATAACATCGAAATGAAACAAATTTGAAACAAAAATATTATCTATTTATTTAATTATATATTTTTGAAGTTTTAAAATTTCAAACATATACAGCAGATGGCGCCACTATTTTAAAACTTTATTAATTAATAATTAAATAACCGGATGTTATTTTCTTTTCAAATTTGTGTTAAATTGATGTTATGATGATTCTAATACCTTGTGAAAATGGAATAACATGGCAAATAAATTGTTTTCCAAAAGTTGCGATTTCAAAACTTATGCATTAGCTCTATGGGACTTTCAGTACAATCTTCACTCAACACTGAAACCGCTTTAAAATTTGAAGGAAAATAGATAAAATAGTAAAATAAGATATATTATTGAAAAGAATTAAATTCTCTACCAATCTAGGGCCAAAATTTAGTGTTTCGGTGCATTATTGAAGAGTTATCCGGTCAAAAAAAAGGGAAAATGAGGGGGGAGAAGTGTTTTCTCCAAAATTACTGACTTTCAAGAGCGGATATCTCGAAAACTATACAAGATATTAAAACACTTGAGGGGTGCAGCTTGTAGCAAATTTAATCAGCTTTCATTTTGTGTAATACAATTATATAGCTAGAACTCATAGTTTTCGAGATATAAGCGAAAAACCGAAAAATGGGACATTCAACCCCCCCTCCCCCCTTTAGCACAGGGGCTAGGGGCGGGGACTTTTGATATGTTTACCTCCTAACTAGTCTAAACAAAGTTATGAAGTCAAAAATTGTGTTCCAAAACTTTCCCTCTAGACCCTTTTTTCAGCCTTCGTTGCCTGGACTACTTGGCATCTTGACACCTTCCAAAAGTGCGTGGGAATGAATGCATTGGGGAAACCAGTTCAAAAAGCATTTGATGAGTTAGTGTATTACGAGGGTTGGGCGTCTTTCCCAAGAATTCCATAGTTCATCAATGCCTCTTAATTTCACAAGTTCATTGTTACTTTCATGGGGCAATGATACTTTTGTTACTAAGGACGGCCTCCGTGGCAGAGTGGTTACGCCCAGTGACGGATCTCCAGAAATTGGTTTTGATTCTGTCTAAGACCTACTTTTAAAACGTTTAATTATTGCAGCCAATGAATTATCAATTATGGTGCCTTGAATTCATTGAAATTTTATTTATCTAATTCAAGATCATTTAACTAATTTCTTCTGGAGAAGATTAAATCCTCCCCCCCCCCCCCCTAGATCCGCTACCTGGCCGCCTTTTGTGACTTGAGTCAAGACATTTGGGTACCAAACTACCAACTATTCTATAAAAGGATTTGTATTAGCAATACAAATAAATCCTTAATTGGATACTCGTGTATCCTTGATTGGATCTCGACTTGCGTGTTCGGTAAATCTAGGGAGGCAAATGTCAAATGTCCCGACATTTTAGCGTACGATGCAGGGTTGGAAAAAAACGTTTTTTTTTAACAAAAAAAAACCATGTTTTTTGTTTTAAACGTGTTTTTTTGTTTAAAACGTTTTTTTTTTAACATTTAGATTTTGGTTATTGAACAAGTTGCATGGGTTTAAAAAAAACATGGTTCTTTTCGCGTTTTCGTCTTCTATATTTACTCCCACCCCCAATAATTTTAGGCATATGCCTTACATCTTTTTTAATCAAAGAATCATCGAATACAAGAAATCCTTGGGCGATTCGGTGTCTTCCTTTGATTAAATCAGATGAGCTAATAGAAGAATTTATAAACTAATAATGTAACAGATTACGTTTGATATTATTTCAATTAACTAAAATTATGTACCACAATGATAATTAGCATAAATCTCACAAATAGGGGCTATAATATATAGAAACAAACGTCAATAGTGGCGGCATCTAAATTATCACACGTGATACAAGGTTTACCATTCCCATCAGGGTCTACTATTTATCACAATCTTAATCTTTAAGGTAATACAGCATGGTCATATATCCTAAAATAAAACCCTTGTCAATTTTTTTAGACTTCATTTTCCACTAAGTAATTTCCCATCCATCATATTTTCCTTCTCCTTGCAGTAAAAAAAAGTTGTTTTAAACATGTTTAAAACAATTGTTTTAAACAAAATGTTTTTAAACATAACTTTTCTGGTACGATCTCAATTGAAGTTCCATCGAATGAAAGCTTAGGTGTCGACCTCTTCACTAGATCGGTATTATGCACTCTTAAAACGAACGAGTGATTTTAACTCAGTCTGAGTTAATTTTCCCTCCTCCAGTCTAGAAAATGCACTTCTCCTAGAGGAGTGGATCTTTTGTGTGTTAAACCTCCGAGAGGATCACTCCAAACGAGTGATTTTAACTTAGTCTGAGTTAATATTCACTCCTTTCCAGTGTTGAAAATGCACTTCTCCTACTGAAGTGGATTTCACACTTTTGTTTTAAGAGTGTACAAGGGAAATAATTGAGATTTTCGGAATTGCACCCGTTAGGTCTCACTCACATGAAAGCTTTTTTTTTTTTTAAAAATTCCCTTACCCCCTTGCCATTTTCGATGGGCCTGATGGCAACTGTTAGTCTGCCAGTGTGGCTATTATAGTAGCAACGCCAATAATTATGTTTTTTTTTTAAATTACACGATTAAAAAAAATTACACGATTTAAAAAAAATTACACGATTAAATAAATTAACTATACTTAATCTGTGTGATTTTTTTTTAAAGTTCTTAATTAAGAAACTTGTGAAACAAAATTCATGGAGAAACACAATGCATTCTTTTCACCTTATTCAACAAGGAGGTCACACGTTGTTTTTTTAAAAAAAGAGAGTCCATAAAAAAATGAAAAGTGGTTGTCTATTGTTTTCTATGACACAAGAACGACTCCACTTCCTTACAAGAGGCGATGAATCTAGAAAGGCGATCATGTTACAAGAAATACGTGGGGCCCTAATAGAATAAAATTGAAAAGGAAGGCTTGTTTCGATAGGTCTTTATTTCGCTCGCTGACCCAAAGACTTTTCTCTACTTTTATTCAATGGTGTGGAATTTTAAAAAAAAGTTTGGGATTTAGGATGTGGTGGGAGTTAAACCACTATTTTCCCCCTCTGCGTTAACTTAGTTTGAATTATCTTCGCACTAGAGCTACACGAGAGCTATTGGCGACGAGCGTCGTATTTTAGGACCACAATCAAGACGGGCCGTAAGAACTGATTCGTACTTGGAAAATTAAAAAAAAAGGAATTTTTAAGACAATTCCCTACATTCCAGCAAAAATTACAGTTCAAATCTTAATATTTTGTTAGAAAAATTGATGTACGGGTCGATTTTTGACCAAAATGCATTTTTTTGCTCATTTTAATTTTTAATTAAAAACTAATTGCAATTTGAAAAAAAATATATATTTCGTGGATTTGAAGTTAACTTCACGTGTACTTTAGTTTAATTTACTTTATGTATTTTTACATTAGTAAAAGAAGTGGAGGTCCCATTTAAGAATTGCGTTGTACAGATCGAAAACTTGTTGGTTTTTAATATAAAGAACCATTTGTATACACATCATTATCTAATAATATAACCTTTAAATCTGAATATCCAAATATAGTAATATATTGTGTCCTCACTCAATTCGGATGTGTTGAACAAGGACTTGTGAATGAACCTTTTCTGCAAGGAAGTGTGCCACTCTTCCACAACTCTACTTTCCTTCCGTTTCCATTCACACTAAAAGGTGACACATTCTCTAAAAGGGGGCTATTTCCAAACGCCACTGAATACACTATAAATAGATGCAGTGGCGTAATATCATTTGATGAAGACAGAGGGAAAAGTCGTCTTTTGTGAATCACACATACGTCGGAGTGTTGGTCCAGCTGGGTATGACAATATTCTTTGCGTGACATTGACACAATGTGTATGCAATTGCGCAATGGTAATAATGTTTTTTTTTTTCGAAAGGGCAATTGGATGGTTATTAGTAAAATACAGTAGAGTCCCGGTTATCCTAAAATCGGTTTATCAAAAACAATTCCCTAGACAGACTTTCGTTAAAAATAAGGTTAGGTTTGGTTAGATTTGATTATCGTCGCACTAGAGCTACACGAGGGCTATTGGCGACGGACGTCGTATTTTAGAATCACAGCCAACAAATGAATAGGCACCCAATGCAACCGTTAAGGGCGACATCGTACGCAGCGTTAGGACTTTGAATTATATTTAACGTGCACTCCCTTAAACGGGGTATTATTCGTCGGACATTTTTGGCTGCACGGGCCGTTTATAGGTCGGCAGCTATTTTGGCGATGCCCGGACCCGAACCTGGGACCTTCCAGCATGCTAAGCGAGTGCTTAACCGACTGGGCTCCCCAGCCCCGGTTGAAATAAGAAATGTATATACGCATAAATATATGCACAAAAAATACTTACTTACAAAATTGGATTTATTTCTCAAAATATGCAGTAATTTGTTATTTTTGCTGCTCAATTTTGGATAAGTGGGACTCTACTATAATGGTAAACTATAACTTGTTTGGTTGAATTAACGTCGCACTAGAGCTACATGATGGCTTTTTAAACAAACACTCAAAGTTTAAATCAAGGGTAAATGCCGGCTTTTCGTGGAGGTTTAATGTGTCTACGTCCCGGAGTGGGTTGGTTAGTGTTTATGGCCCAAAAGCCAGAATTGGTTATACTGCGCCAAACATTTTTAGTTATGAGAAATCTTCTAAAAAATAAAAGATTAAAAATTCACTAAGTTAAATAAAGTTTAAAATACCAATATCATTCAAGAATAAAAATAAATTTGGATGAGGTTCATCACTAGTTCCGAGTGGGGGTCTGTGAGTTATAATTATCCATCTTAAAAAAATATTTAAAAAAAAACCGCCAATAGTGTATACAGCACTAATGCACATGAAATCTGCCATAGTCCCAAGTTCTTACGCCACTTACGTTGCACCTATGAAACTTAAAATGGGTACTTCGATCTTTACTTGAAGGCTGTTCTAAATTAACAGGCCTATCGACAATGAAATGCAATTCAGTATCGATATATGACCTTCAATTTTGAATATAATGTGTCTCACTCAGGCATGCACACATGTCCGACTAATTTACGAGTATGAGTGTTTGCTGTAAATTTTCATACACACAAACAAATCTCGTAGTACCAGGAGGGATTTGAAGCCATTGTTCTACACTAGACCATTCTACACTACCACACTAGGCATCAATACGGAAGTGCAATAATAAATTATTATTATGATAATTTTAAAATGTAAATAAGATGCGAAATAAATATATTTTTCCAACTGTTTTCGAACTGAAAAATACCGACCTAGTTTTACATTTTCAATAAATCGTAACATGTATTAAAATTGAATATACACCAATGTAAAATTTCAAATTATTTTTCTATAAACCAAAAAAAAAAGATGCTTTCAAAATTGCATAAAATTAAAATTTGACAGCTACACAGCTTTTTCACAAAACACCTGCCATCAAAAACACACAAAAACAGATTTAATTTGTTATTATCAAGTAACCTTGCCAACCCCGAAACCCTATTTTTAATTATATCTCACAGCCTAATTAACAAACTCATTAATATTCACAAATTCATCAACCAAAGCAACGGATCGATTAAACCTCATCGAATCTTATGAAACAAATAGGTTAAATAAATGGGGAAACTTAAGAGCTAATCTTCTCAAGTGCAACAACCGGCTAATGATTTTCAGAAATAGAATCCAGGAATGATTGGTTGTGCAACAATCGCTTGAATGAGTATCGGTTACTTGATTGACCAACACTAATTGCAAAGCAGTACACAAAAGGAAAACGTGGATTCACCAACATAGATACTATCTGCTCATTTATAAGAACTTTTCAATCATGTTGTCTTCCGTAGTTGTGAAAGCTGAATAGAAAAATTTTGACGAGTAAATAAGATACGAAAGAAAAAAATAAAAATTTCCGGAACTGTTTTTTAGCTATAAAATAGTCAGCCATATATTCAATTTAAACAAATTATGATTTAACTAAGTAAAAAAAAAAGATTAAAATTTTTAACATTTCGAATTTTAATGTTATTCCTTGGGATATTGTTTTACATCGTTACTAATTTGAACATGTAATAGTTATTTAAGCAACTAGTTCCGAAAATGATACTTTATTAAGCGAGTGGCTTTTTATTTCACGAGCGAGGTACGAGCGAGTGAAATTATGACACGAGCTTAATAAAGTATTATTCGGAACGTGCTTGCTTACAATATTTTTTATAATGACGTGCAAAAAAGTATTTTTACCAATGAGTGATTTTCATGACATCCTTTAGTTTCCATGGAGATATTCGAAAATGCAAAGTAGTGAAAGAAAAGTTGCAAAATACTTTTCTATTTTGAATCAAAATAGTATTTAGATTAATTAGTGCTACCGAACATAGGTGAAAATGAATTTGAAATGATGTTCGACCAACTTCCAGATTAAATTAACAAAGCAGCTAATCAAGTTTGGTCGAATCTTATTCCAGAAAAGTATTGTTTGGAGTGAAATTTGTGTTCTTACTTTTATCTTATTTCATTTCCTTTAATAATTTTTGTAATACTTTTAGTTTCCATGGAGATTAGAAAATGCAAAAGTAATGAACCAATAGAATTAACTGAGTTTCGTGACCATTTAGTTTCCATGGAGATATTCATGACATCATTTTGCTTTTCTACCACTCAGATACTCTTATTTACTTTACCAAACTGTGCCGAAAATTAAACTTTCGCTCACTGTCTGTGACGCAAGCACGTAAAGTGTCATTTTCGCAACGATTTATGAATGAATATGTTATAAAAAAGTGAACTTTTTTGCACGTTGTTATAAAAATATTTTATTTTGGATTTTTGGATTTCGTAAAGAAACTGGAAAATAATATTGATGCATTTTTTTGTAGTTGTATCTTAATTAGTTTTTTTTCTATGAAACGCTTTCTGTGTTCTTTCTTAACCTTTCAGTGAAGAATGAAAACTTTTGTCTTCAATTTTTTGGATATTGTTTTTTTTTCAGTTATTTTACGCAAATTAATGTAAAACTTATTTTCCCAAAGAATTTTCACACATGCAATGTACAAAACTGTATGCAATATGGTCTACAATTATTTAGTTTGAAACGTCAAAGTGAAAATTAAAAAAAAAAAAACTCATTGAAAAACAATATTACGCATAAAACGCAAAAAATAGATTTGGCTTCGTATGCTATTTTGAAATCCATATACAGTTTAGTGGACAATAACAAAAATTCTTTAACTATTGTCTACAAATCTGAGCATACGCAACAAAATCTATGAAGTTTTATGTGCAATATTGTTCGACTATTGTTTTGACATTTTTACCTAACAAACTTAACATGATACACCTTATTACATTCACTGTATTACATTCCCAACTACAAAGGTTTGAATGAAATAATTTATATATATTTTTAACTCGGTAATTTCTCCTCAAAAGTTAACAGGAATAGCGTTTTGAAAAAAGCCGATATTCTTTAAGTTTGTAATAAAAAAAAAATTAACAATATTATAGTAACATATATTTTAAACTTAGTTTAAAACACTGATTTTCATAGAATAGTTGAAACGATCTTTTAAATATGGGAGGAGGTAAGGGGGATACTGCCCCAAACACACAGTAAAAAAATATCAGAAAATAGTATTACATGCTCTTTATAACAGGGACTAAAAACAAATGGTATTTAAGAATATTTTGTGATTCATACCTCAATTATCTAGAAATATGACAGAAGTACGTCTTTGTCTGTTAAGTTATAAAGGAAAGACGTGTTAATTGTATAACGGTATTTAAAATCCAAAAGGCGTTATACTTTACAATGATTGGATTCATTATGAATGAGCAGCGTGGTATGTATTGAGAGAAGAAATAAAAAATTTAACCAATTCATATTTAGGATATTTTCGCAGTGGGATTTCAATGACAAGAATTAATATTTTGAAAAGTTATTACTTTGTAAATGCAATATAAATAAAGCACTATTTTTTCGGCGACTATTGATTTTATCGATACATGATTTACAAAGGCTTTTTTTGTCGTAACGAAATTTCCCATTAATGTTGTAATTGGCTTGATTTCGCTCATTTGGGAGTACTACGGTATGTTTTCGGTACACGGGGACTAATATGACCAGGACCTACAGCTTTGGTAAAGCCACATGTGGAATATGCTGTTCATTTTTGGTCCCCCTTCCACAGAAAAGATCTAGAGTTGCTAAAAAAAGTTCAGCATAGGGCTACAAAAATGATTAAGGGTTTATCGTTATCGGGTATCGATTATGATAATAGATTAAGGTCTTTGAACATGTTTTCCCTGGAAAATAGAAGAACAAGGGGTGATTTAATTCAGTTATTCAAGTTAATAAAACAGGGAGACATGGAGGGCTTAGGTTTTACCTTAAATAGCCGGATCAGAGGAAATGGCCAGTTATTGAATAAATCATGCTTTAGAAGGGGGGTTAGAAAACATTTTTACAATAGTCGTCAATGAGTGGAATGCTTTACCAGAATACGTTGTTTATTCGAAGAGAGTGGAAGATTTTAAGATTAATTTCGATAGCTATTGAAAACTGGTAAGGAATTAGATATTTTTTGGAACAACCTTGCTGGGCCTCTGGCCTGTTGTTGGTTGAAAATTTTTGTATTTGTATTTGAGTAATAGCTAATCACGAATGGATTAGCATATCCGTTCAAACATCATGATTGAGTGAATTTGTATCAACAGACTTGCGAACCAAATTATACAGGCTTTAGAACTCGTTATATTTTCGCTGTCCAAGATTGCAAGGTGTTTATGTAATGTGTTTAAGCTCTTAAAGAGGTAATAATAATAGGCGGCAGTAAAAATTAGGATCGGGTTCCATAACTTTTTGTTGGATGACAGATACAAAACGCATTTTAACAACGACCAAGTCATGAGATCAAAATCATACTGACCCATTCAACTTTGGCAAATCAAACTATCAAACATTAAAACGTTTTGAATCAAAAAAAAAAAAAAAATTCGAAAAGTTTCGAATCTCAACACTTTAAGACTTTCAAATCCTACTTGCCTCAATTCTATAATTTCATGACGGGCTCTGTGATCGCTGACAAAGTTAAAAATTCAGTGATTAAAAAGTGGAAAGTTAACGGATTACGCTTATCACTTCTACTATAACCTTAAGCTCAAAATATACAAAATCATAGTCAATTAATCTCTGACTGGCCCGCTTTAAAATAAAGAATAATTTCGGTTTCACTTACTCGATGGGACTGCAATGACTGTCTTTTCTCACTCTCCATTTCATCATGCTTCGGCCTCTCATAAACACATCAGAACACGTCAAAGGTATCCTTTAATATCCACATGAAATATCGGTATCCAAAAAGGCCAGAAACCGCTGTAAAATATAAGCGCGGGAGTATCCTTCAAACACACTCTTCTCGTCAGTGGAATAATTTTGGATGAAACAACCAAAACAATCGTCTGGCGCGCGCCTTTTTCGCCTCTCAACTCGTTCTCACCCACGTGTTCTGACGTCACGAGTCATTTTATTGGCGGAAAAACTCGCTTTTATGACAACAAACCGTAAAATAAAACTTTTTGCTTGTGGGTTTTTTCTTTGTGTAATGTGTATTTTTCCATAAAACATTTTTTTTGTTTGTTTTTATGTTGTCGGTTAGAGTCTTTGATGTGAAATACTGAGAATTGTGGATATTTCTTTAAAGAATTCAAAAATGATTAATGTACTTCATTGATCACGCAGTCATGAATGTCAGGTAGGAATTTTTTATTGTTTATTTCTTGAGTAAGAGTATCGATAGGAAACGACGCGCGCAATGTGCGCAGCAGTTAGAATTCGAGATTTTAAAACGCATTGTAGACTACAGTGCCACAGGTTCCCAACTTTTCCACTTGGGTGTCATTGTTAAGCCCATTTCACACTGCACAGACAGCTTACTTGCAAAACTGCAACTTGTCAACTTGTCGGGTAACTAGATTTTCGGGCTTCCACAAAAAATTGGCAAGTTTCATCTCCAAATTTGGCAAAAGTTTTCTTTTTGAAAGCAAAAACTATCATTATTGGGCATTGTTTGCACCAAACAGAAATTTATGTTTCCGATCAATTTTAATTGGATCAATTTTATATCTTGCGAGCCATCAATTTTTGAGGAAACTGGGTTCTGATTGGCTACTACATGCAACTGGCGAAATAGTTTCTTTAGATTCGCCCACACGAAGGAAATCCTGGGTTCTGATTGCAACTGAGTGCAACTGCGATTTTTTCGTGCTTTGCAAGTAGGAAAAAAAAACTCACGAACTGAGTGCAACTTTTTAATGCACGGTGTCCCTACGGGAGTTGCAAGTATTTTTTGACAAGGTGTGAAATGGGGCTATTAAAAGGAGTGACATTTGATCAACGGGACAAAATTCCGAACGGAAAATCTCAATTCCTATTTGAGTATTGTTCAATTCTTATATAATGTATCTATTAAAGTTATATATATCACCAGTAGCATTTATATTTTTTGATGATATTATGAAAATTGAGTAAGTATACTTCGGTGAGAAATAAAATTACACGGCGAGGCTCCTTTCCAAACATTTTGTACAGATGGCTAAAAATGCTGCTTCAGTTTCAAACCACAATACATACACACTCAGACTACACATACTTTGGTCTGAGTGTCTTTCCTTCAGCCTTAGACCATACATAGTTAGTTTAGACCACACATACTTTTACGGGAAAAAAACTTTGCTTCATAGAGAGCATTTAAAATTTTTATATTTTAGTTTCGATAATTTGGTGTGTACTATGTGTAATTCATAGAAATTCATAGCAAAAGTGAAGCATTCTTTTCGTGGAAGTTCCCATAGTAATGAATAATAAAATTACGGCATTTTGATATTTCCGATAATATTTTGATATTGCGATATCTTTCTGGCATTAAAAGATATTAGCATAATATAGCGAGCTAAGGGATACTATTTAGTTTATTTCGAAGTAGTTGTACACTTTCAAAAGGCTATTTATTCATTGCATATTTAAGAGTTGTTACGGATATCTGACTCTAATCTATCCAATAGGATATTAAAATATTTTCAAATTTAATCTAAAATATTTACTAGTTGAGTATGAAATATTTTCCCAAATCAAAAATATTTTGTAATCCATATCTTTATCGATTTTAAAAAATTTCCTATAAAGTATATTCTAATTGAATCCAAAATATATTCTAATTTATTCTAAATATTTAAAAATTGATTCTAAAATATTTTCTCATTGAATCTAAAATATTTGAAAATCAAACATTTCCTATTTATGTTAGTAAAAATATTATATAGAAAATAAAATGTTTTATGCATGGATTTATATTTTAAGGTAGGCGAATACCTAAAATTCTAAAATTTTTACTATTGCTTTAATCTTTTCCAAATTTGGCATAGTAATTTCAAATATAATTTACAATGCTTTTTTGGCCATTTTTTTTATTTAAATATAATTGATTTATTTTAAACGGTGTTTTTCAACTAAAAAAAGGGGTTTACGCTAACACTCCTAGCATAAAAAGTTATACGTTAATTTACCTGAAATTTTTTACAGATGCTATTTTAATATACATCTGTGCCATGAACCTCTAACATTTGGTGTAAATATAGTAGTTTTTTTTTAAAAAAAATGTCAAAGTGTAAGTTTATCGAAAAAAAGTTTTGCTGTTTGGTGATTGCTCATACGGAACCCATTGCCCTTACGGCACCATCTGCGCATGCTCAGCATCTGCCGGAAATCCAGCTCTCTTACGGAAAAAAACTGCGCTTGCGCAGACGGATACTGAAAGGGAAAGATAGTTTGGCACGTTGGCTTTTTATCGCCTAAACTTGATAAGGATTTGGGAATAAAAATTAACATGTTGATTGAGATGAAATCGATCCTCGTTGCCGGTGTTATTTTCTGTTTTTATTTACTTTACCCTATGAGCACACATAAGCACTTTAATTAGAAAGAGCCGCTAATAAATGCTTAAAAATATAAAGTAATTAAATCGAAGTAAAATAATATTTAAGGTAGGCGAGTACCTAAATTTTTTAAAAAAAATCGGTTTTGGGGTTTGGGGCTAATTTCGTTGCCCCGAATGTTTTCGGTAGAAAACAGAATTCAATTGTCTTATGTACTGGGTGGTTATAAAATAACGCTCGCTATTCGGAGTGGTCTGTAGCTTGAATGAATAATCCAAATGCATCAAAAATTGAGACACTTACTAATCAAGAAGGGGGGAAAAGAATGGAATAATAAAAAACAAACTCGTCATTGACCAGGGTTCTAAATTACGAGGCGTAATTGGATGTGTTGGCCGTAATGAACCATAATTGGCTATGCCTCGTAATTTAGAACAGTGGTCAAGAGACGAGTTTGTTTTTTATGATTATTCTTTTTTATGATTATTTTTCGGGATTCTGTATTTTTTATGATTCTATTCTTTTCCCCCCTTCTTGATTAGTAAGTGTCTCAATTTTTGATGGATTTGGATTATTTATTCAAGCTAAAGACCACTCCGAATAGCGAGCGTTATTTTATAACCACCCCTAGCCCTTTACTAATCTGCACGACTTTTAGTCAAGGCTTATCTATATCCTTCTGGGGCTGGGGAGCCCAGTCGGTTAGGCACTCGCCTAGCATGGTCCAGGTTTGGGGCAGGTCATCGCAAAAAATAACTGCCGATCTATAAGCGGCCCGTGCAGCCAAAAATGTCCGATGAATAATACCCCGTGTAAGGGAGTGCACGTTAAATATCCTTCAAAGTCCTAACGCTGAGTACGATGTCGCCTTTAATGGTTGCATTGGGTTCCTATTCAGGTGTCGACTCGTCACTTGACTGTGGTTTTAAGATACGACGCCCATCGCCAATAGCCCTCGTGTAGCTCTAGTGCTACGATAATTCAAACCTAACCTATATTCTTTCTAAACGGAAGCAAATAAGAAGCATAATTTAGTTTCGGATTAAAAAAAAACTTAGTATGGTTAAAAGTAAGTTATTTATTTTAATAAACATACAGGGTGGTTACAAAATAACGCTAACTATTTGGAGTGGTCTGTAGATTGAATGAATAATCCAAATGCATTAAACATTGAGACACTTACTGATCAAGAAGGGGGGAAAAGAATGGAATCATAAAAAATAATTATAAAAAAGAATAATCATAAAAAAAAATCGTCTCTTGACCGATGATCTAAATTACGAGGCGTAGCCAATTATGGCCAATTACGGCCAACACAGCCAATTACGCCTCGTAATGTAGAACCCTGGTCAAGAGACGAGTTTCTTTTTTCGAAAAGGAATGGAATCATAAAAAAGAAACTCGTCTCTTGACCGATGATCTAAATTACGAGGCGTAGCCAATTATGGCCAATTACGGCCAACACAGCCAATTACGCCTCGTAATTTAGAACCCTGGTTAAGAGACAAGTTTGTTTTTTATTATTCCATTCATCCCCCCCCCCCCTGCTGCTTGAATAGTAAGTGTCTCAAAGATTGTTGCTTTGGATTATTCATTAAAACTACAGACCACTCTGACTAGCGATCGTTATTTTATAACCACCCTGCACATTTTAAAATGTATTATGGATTTGGAAATTGCATTTTTTTAACTGTTAACCATAATTTCCAAAGCCATGCTAAATGGTGATTGGTGTACGTTAAATCCGTCGTGGTCATTAAGTCCTCCAAGTTACCATACCAAATCAATATCTGTGACAAGTCAATTCTGGGGATCCTCTAGTTGGCCTCGGTCTCTAAAAATTAGATGGATCCATTTATGTGTGTGTGTGTGTTGTAACTCTCTTAGTTGACGAAGGTTTATAAGCGGTTCTGTTTATGTAAAGTCCTACGTCAATTGAACCCATAATAAAATAGGCTTAGAATTTGACTGTTATAATCCAATAATTCTATTATAATCCAAGAACGCACTCGACCGGCGAGGGTAAACGCTTGCTATTCAATAACAACCCAAACCTTCACTACAACCCTAACTAACAACTTGGCGATATTTCACTTGGCTGCTCATAAAAACATTTCACTATCAAGTCGAGATCTGCGCATGCACAGATTTCCGGCACTGTCGTATGATTAGCCACATCGTCCTTGTTTCAAGTTAATTCATAAAATTTGTCGTAAACATATTCTTGTGATTTGTTTGTAACTCTAGAGGGTCATTGCATGTATCAGTTCAAAACGAAGAATTTAACACATAATTCATGTTTATCGGTGGAAAATTCAATGTGGTAGGCTTGTTAGCGTAAACCTCTTTTTTTAGTTGAAAAACACCGTTTAAAATAATTAAATTTTATTTAAATTTTTAAAAATGCCTAAATAGCATTATTCATTATATTTGAAATCACTATGCCAAATTTGGAAAAGTTTAAAGTAATAGTAAAAATTTTAGAATCTTGGGGAATTTTGGGTATTCGCCTACCTTAACAATGAGTCGGAAAAAATAAATTACAAATTTTGAAAAGGTTTTTCTCTAAAACAACTTTTGATTACTGAAGCTTAAAAATACGCATCTTAAGAAATACATGTATCAATCTATATCGTGAGATATTTTTGTTCTTTTGAAATCAAGTTGCCTATGACCCAAGACAAAAACTATTGTAAAAGAATTTTAATTTTTCTTTTGACATTGATTTCTCAATACACAATCTGGAAAAAATTGGATAAATAAATGTAATAAAACACCAAAACAAAGGATTACATATACAAAATAAAAGTGGGTTCATTTCACCAGAGAAAAAAATTACTTAATCAGCGCGCAATTTATACTTTCGAAAGATGTAAAACAAAATACCCAACAGTTAATTTTTATATAAACTTTTAAATGACAAATGACGCTTGCTCTTGAAAGGTATTATCAATGGTTACATATTTTTGCAGTTTTCAAAATTATATTTGTGTTTTCTTTTCGCATAAATAGTTTTTAAACATACGAATATTTAACCTCTTAAGACCCGAGAGAAATTCTACACGTATATTCTTATATGTATATTCTAAACATACTTTTCATACAAATATATACTAAAATAGTATGTTTTTCAAAGAAATTAAAAAAAAATATTATGTTTAATAGTTACTTCGGGACACGCTTTAAACTCTAAAAATACAAATTTTTTGTGCTATAAATGCAACAAAAAAAGGCCGTATCACTTATTTATAGTTAAAAGATTATTTTAACATTGTTTTTAATGCAAAATGCCTTGAAAATTAACTAGTAAAATTTTTTTTGAAAAGTTTGAAAAAAATAATTAAATATATTTTTTTAAGAACTCTAATATCGTACTGACTCTTCTTCAACTTCATTTTTTATGGAAATAAATGTCTGATACCTGTAATCAAAGGCTGAAAACTGATATTTGGATCTTCTTCTATAGAACCAGGTCAATTTCGGAACTAATTAGCATGTTAGTTGTTTGTGGGGAGGTTTTAAAAAATGTTCCCAACTGGGGACGCCAGGTCGCAAGAGAATAATGACCCTGTGTTATAACCATACAGAGTAACTCTCTCACCAATGAATAACTTTTTTAAAATTAAAATATACTAGATGTCAGGGCAGTCGATCTAAAACTGCCATATGATTATAAAATGGTTATTACTTCTTTTTTAAGGGATGTGTAGTTGTTCGGTGACTAATTAGGTTTGAATACATTGGCTATAGTATAATGTGTGCCAAAGAAGTTTTATTCTAATCACTTTCTGATTCAGATCTAACCTTAATAGAGAAGTGTGATTAATTTTGTATTTGTCCTTAATTGTGAGAATTAAAAGTGAATCGACATAAGTTCTTTTAACCCAAAGTATATATTTTGCTAAAGAATGAATGAGTTTTTAACATTCGCATAAAGAATAATATGCAGTCTAAAAAAATCGATTGCTTTTGGACAACATTTTACTGAATTAAATGAAACATTTTGAATACCAACGTTATTTATGTTAAATTCCGAAACGACTATTTTAAAGTTTGAATAAACATTAAAATAAAAATACCCGATCAGCTCAACAAAAGCAACAATTAAGAAGAATACGTATTCTCCAAGAATAGCATACACATTGTACTTTCACATTACTATAACAAAACCATTATCAAAATTACGTGTGTCCTTTTCTCCTGTCTATTCGTCTGTCACTAATCTCTCTTACAAAAAAACAGGCTATGATTACAGTAAATTTTCAAGGATGCCTCTTTTTAGCTGGTTTTCTACTTCAAGACTCTCCTAAAAACGCTTAGCAAGTCGTATTAAATCGAGGAAACGGACATTTAAAATATGTAATAATGTCCATTATGATGCATCCCTTGCAGAAATAATGCATGTTTACTTTCGTGTGTTTGGATTGTATCATATAAGTATATGTATAACACTGATTATATAGTTTCAAGACAACAATTTTACAATGGGTTGATGTACCTAAACAAATTTTATGAAACTTACTCTTGTTTGCTTCTGCTCCAGTTTTAAATTCTTTTCAATTGTATTTTACGTTAATTGTGGTAAATGATATTGCTCTGGTGCTTATTTAGAAATGTTATTGAGTAGGACTGCCATGAACAGATGTGATACATGCACATCTAAATAGAAGGCTCGACTAGATTTAAAATACCCAATGTTTTAAATTTGTTCCCTGTAAAGTTATGAGCTTTTTATCATTTTGAGCAACAACTTTGTTGACGTTCCGTTTTGAAATTATTACTACGATAAAGTCCGAGAACAGATACATATTAAACATAAAAATAACCTAGCAGAAAAAGAAGCAGTTATGAAGAACATGTGTATTCGTTAAAAATAGCATACATGGGTTGTATTACTATAGTTTTTATTTTAATTACACATGTAGGCCCAAAAATCCTTATCCCTTTAAGACCAGTGGTCAGATGGCGCTGATTTAAAATTGTGAGACTAAATTTGGAGTTTTAGCGAACAAAAAAGCGTTAAACAGCATCAATGCTAGCAACTCTTTTTTTTTAAAGTCATCTTTTATACAAATAACGAATTGTACAAGTCAGCTGTTTCAGTATCGATATTTTTAAAGAGCTTGAACATTTTATTTTATACCCGCACGATCGTGATACCTCGGCCGGAAATTGTTATGTTGAGATGAATGTAACATATCATCAGTCAAATGACAAAACCACGAAAGTGCAAATTCTAGGAATTTGCAGTTTTTGAAAACTGTGGGCGTAACAGTATCTAGTTTTCCATCTCTCTGCTTTTGCACATACGTGGTTTTGTCATTTGACAGACGACATGTTGCCCATTGTTTTCAATATGCTCGATTTCAATGTTAATAACAAAATGAGCTACTACAATTGCAGTCACTCAATATCGGGGTGTACAAATAAGTCAAGCCAGCCAGTAGTTCTGGCCGGTTTGCGATTGCTGTAAAAAATAAGGCAACTGGTTGCCAATTTAGTGCCATCAAGACTTGTAGCGATCGGTTCTGTATTTCTAAAAGCTGATGACTTTGGAAAATGCGGGTAGCCAAACCACCACAATTCTGTAGAATTTTGCAAATATCTATAGACTTTAACTACGACCAGTGTACTTATTTTTGGGAAAAGTCATTAACCCAAACATTTGAAGAGATTAACAAGGAATAACAACGTTTGGTTTTTAGGCGGTTGATTTATTTTACGTAATTTAGTTTTTAAATGATTAGAAAATCTTTGATGCATAATTTTATCACCCTGTAATAATTTAAAATTACTAAATATAACTTTTAAATGTCGTTGGTGCTTCCTACCTTAAAGGGAGTCAGAGGGTTCTATCTCACCCATGTTAATTTTACTAATTTTAGGAACATTTTCCTCGGAAGCTGTATGAAATTCTTTATAGTTTGTTTCTTACATATAGCTCTTTGTTTTAAATGAGGACATTTCACAGTATAAAAAATACTTTTGATGTGATTTTTTTAAAAATATGTATTTAAAAAAACCTCCAAAAATGTCTAAATAAAGCTGTATAACTTTTTTTGAGCAGGGAGATATTTAAAATTTCTCGGAAAATTACTAAACAGAAATCGG